>JAYJME010002113.1:0-14441 GCA_036873775.1 Costaria costata
GGTGTACTCAATTCGTGCATGGCCGTAGTCGTATGACCACAGACCCTCGCATTCCTATACTATGCAGGGACGGAGCACGTCGGGTTTTTCGCCAACCAGGCAGACATTGCTTGCTTGCACCAAGCGCGCGCGAAGCGCCGTGAGGGGTGCTCGGCGAGTCGCATGGCGGGTGAGCTTGCATCCTACTACACACGGTAAGGACCGCTTGCAAGACGGACTTCGGCACCTTTTGTGCCTACTTTCTTGCTTATTGGTTTCTGTTTTGGGGTTACCTATTGAGCTACCTGGCTACCTGGAACAGGGGTAACAAATCCTGGGCTCTTCGCGGGTCATCGCCCGATTTTATGGTACTGCTTTTTTGGTAGACGGGTAATCACGCAGTAATTCCCTACTGTGGTGAAATTGGGGTTTAGAAGGCAAACTAAAACCCAAAGCGTTGTTGCGCGAAATTTTAGTCTAAGTTTCTACCACAGTGGCGTCGACGGCAGGACATGGTGCTTTCAGCAGGCAAGGTCGCTGGTTCGATCCTCGCCGTCATCCCACAGCGTTGTAGCGCAACATTTTAGTCCAAGTTTTTCTACTACACTACGGGATCGCATTCGTATTGGTATTACTTGGGAAGCGTGTCTGGATAAGAAAACAGGGGTTCACAGGGGTGAGGCAACGAGCCCTCTGTTTAGGTTTAGTCTCATTGTGAGGGCACGGAATATATGTTGTCTTCTTCTATCTCTCTGAACAATCAACCCTAACCTTAACCCTAACCCTAACCCTAGGCTCGCAGTGCATCGTGAAAGTTTCTCGGAAATTTTTATCGATTGATTGATGCGAAAGCGGCGCAGCCGCGTTTTTGACCAGTTTTGGTTTTGGCCCGTTTTGGGTGCGGGTTAGGGTCAGGGTTAAGGGTTAGGGTTGGGGTTTAGGGTTGGGTTGGGTCTACGCCCATACCTTGACCCCACCCGTAGGGGCTGCTTCCTAGCCCGATTATGTGGACAGCCTACCCATATAAAAGTCCACGCTAACAGATTGTAATCGTAGGAGCTCATGTTGGTGGAATCTCCCGTACCGTATCGTACAGTACCACACCGTACCCGTACCTGTAACGTGCCAGGCCATTTTACGGTGTAGTCGGCGAAAAAGTATTGATGGAATGTCCCGTACCCTACGCTAGAGTACAGTACATTACATTACCGTACCGTACCGTACCGTACCGTACCGTGCCGTACCGTACCGTACCTTACCGTACCGTACCGTACTTTACTGTATCGTACTGGACCGTACCTTACCGTACCTTACCGTACCTTACCGCACAATACCATACCGTGCCGTACCGTACAGTGCATTATAGTACCGTACCGAACCGTACGGCATGGTACGGTACCGTACCGTACTGTACCGTACCGTACATTACCATTAACGTACTTTACCTTACCGTACCGTACCTCTAACTTGTCAGGCCACTTTTACGTTGTAGTCGGCGAAAAATATTTATGGGATGTCCCGTACCCTACCCTACCGTACAGTACATTACCGTACCGTATCGCACCTTCCCGTACCTTACCGTACCGTATTTTACCGTACCGTACTTGACCGTACTTTACCGTACCTGACCGCACAATACCATACCGTACCGTACCGTACAGTGCACTATAAAGTACCGTACCGAACCGTACGGCATGGTACGGTACCGTACCGTACCTTACCATGCCTTAACGTAACATACCATACCGTACCGTACCGTACTTTACCGTGGACACATGCTATATACGATAGGTGTGCACCTCCTCTTTTCTAAGGTTCCCCGCGTGCGGGGCTCTGTACCTCATCCAAACTCAACTTTGAGAAATACGTGGAAGATTGAACGCAGGAAATCTGTGGTTTGTGGAGCGGGAATCGAATCGTAACATATTACATGGAAGGCATGTGTGGCGAGGGGATATATGCAATAGAGAAGGA
This sequence comes from Costaria costata, assembly GCA_036873775.1. Taxonomy (NCBI): domain Eukaryota; class Phaeophyceae; order Laminariales; family Agaraceae; genus Costaria; species Costaria costata. The sequence goes on from JAYJME010002113.1 coordinate 1,954, forward strand.
ACGACTGGGTTGAGCTTGCGGGGTTTAAGGCGAAGTGACAGCCTGTAACTGGTGGAGGAATATACGAGGATTGAATAGGTTAAAGTAGGAGGTTGTAAGTAATGAGGTTGGGTGTAGAGCAAAAAGGGTCGACATTCAATCAATAATACCAGATTCATGAAAGCATAACAAAATCAGTTTGTGGGTAAACTACAGAGCTCCTGAAGTGAGGAGCCTCAAAAAACAAACATCATGGAACAACACCTCTTCCGTAGCATGTGTCAGCTTTGAAATGGGTCATGCCATTGTATGGTGGGAAGAGGGGGTACAACTATTAATAGCACGCACCCGACCGAGTTGTTTTCTCAGGTTCCTCCTGTCATAAGGTGAGGAGCTCTGTACTGCATATACACACCACCCAAAAACGTGACCCTTCGAAAGAAATTGTACGCGTAACTATTAATAATCACGTGCCTCCTACTATTTAATAACAACGTGTACCTCTTGCGGACTACTCTGTGTACCTCTCGCGGACAGGCTCTCACCGACCAGCCATCCGGGGAAACTGCAATGTCGCACAAGTCGCTATCGCCAGTAGAGGAATACCAGTTGGTGGTCGAACCGTCACTGCTCATGGAAATAATATCCTCGTCAGTTGTGGTCATGTATAGGGTTTGCCCGTCCGGACTGTACACGGCGCTTGTCACAACGTCCCCCCCCCCCTTGACTACATACGGATTCTCAGACCTGCGCGAGCAAAATAAAGGTTGCGTACGCGAAGGAACGCAACGCGCGGGATCATGGGAGAGGATGGGGGCCCAGAAGAAGTGCGCACTGCCGTTGATGCAGGTATAACACCTCGCTACAGCAGACTTTGTCACCTCCATCGAGGGGTCGTGTGCGTTGATGTGAGGACGGCGGGAAAGGAGTCGGGGTCATGAAAGCAAAAGGGTTCCCTCTGGTCAGTCGACAGGGCTCCCCAGAAAGAACACGCCTTCAGGCGGAGCAACTGGTTGCGAAACCCATCGCTTTCGATTGCAACGGGTGTGCGAAAGAACCTTTTTCCCACGTCCAAGCATTTACTTTCAGCATCAGAGGTCACGGAAACGCGGGGCGAGCGGGTCAAGCGGAGCGGGGAGGGGTCCGTTTACACGGTCGTCCTCGCGATCGATGCCGAACAACCTCAAACCATGGATGGTACGAAATACGCATGGAGAGTATAACTCCCGCCTAAGACGGGCACCAAGCGCTACACGAGTATTACTTACGAGACGGAGGTGTCTGATTCCAACAAGGTGATCCGTCGGACGCCCCCCTCCGAGCCGACAAGCGCTAGGTGAATGAACAGGGACGCCGCCGAGGGCAAAAAAAACAGAATGTGCAGTTGAGGGACGCGCGTCGGTCAGTCAGTGTTAGCCCGCAAATTGTCAACGAAGTCTTTCCGCCGTGCTGCAGTAGGGCTGATGTCTTGATCGATAAGTAAGGCCCTTACAACGGGTGACCTCGCAGCAGACAGCGCGGTTTGATAAGTTTCAACCATCGGACTGATCGTGATATATATATATATGTGTGTGTCGTTGTGATATGCTGTGTAGGATCTATGAAACACAGATGACGCGTGTTACGATGTTAGAGGTAGCACTTTTCGGCGTTGTTGTTTCTGAAAGACGGGACTCCTTTCGTGGTGTCATTTCTTGTTTTGACCCATGCCACGATAGAGGTGCACCCTTTTGTTTCTGAGGCTCTTCACTTTAGGAGCTCCATATATATCACACCCCAAAACTAGTTGTGAGTAAATTGGAAGGGCAGCCCGATTATAATAGTAAACCCATGGACTAGGCATCCAAAATATCATATTGCTAAACACGAATGACATTCGGACGCTTTTGGGTTAAGGGGCCCCGATATTCAGAAACAAAAAAGCCGAACATTGCAACCTCTATCGTAGCACGTGTCTTTTGCAACGGGATTTGTCTCAATTAACTAAGTCATGGGTTGTATTTTAATCGGGTTGCACTTTTAATCTTAATCCCTAATCAGTTTGTGGGTAAACTACAGAGCACCTAAAGTGAAGAGCCTCAGAAAAACGAACTGCTGCACCTCTATCGTAGCGTGTGTTCAGATAGATGCAATCCAGGAATCCTGCGCTAGATCATGGAGGAGTCCATACGGCTCCACCCGCGGCCACATTATCAAGGACTCGTATATAGTAGATCGTATGTATATATATATATATATATATATATATATATATATGCGAGGGATATGTCCGCCCTCAACGACACAGATTACGAATGGGGATCTGATATCTATCCGATGTTCTATAGTGAGTTTTCCCTGTCTCAAGAAGAGCGTGATCGGCGCCAAGAGTCAATGTACACGTACGTGTGCTACGTAAGTTTCGATGCAGTGTGTGCTACATACCTGGTACGTGTCAAGAAGTTCCTGCCAAAGCACACACAGACACAAGGTCCCACACCGATGTGTTACTCCAAGGTACTACGACAGTTTGTGGCGAGGCACCTACTACTACCTGTATTGTATTGTACGAAGCACGATATATTTGCAGTACATACGAAGTACTATAAGTTAGATAGGTGAACACTAAAAACATTTTGTGTCGAATATACAATCGTATGCATGTACTCATGGTCCAGGCGTTCAATATCGAGCTGTATACTACTACAGTTTACCTGGGCATGTGATACTACTGTACAGTAGTTGCAGTGCTCACCCATGATGTTGTCCTCGTTAAGCAACGATTCCACGACCTTATCCTCTTCGCCCGTTTGCGGGGATATGTAAGATACCGTCTTGTACTGGGCTGCGATGACGCCGCCGTCCCTTTCTTTGTACTCCAATATGTGAACCATGTCCGTGCCTGAGTTCAACTCGCAGAACGTCTACACGGGGGCGGAGCACATGTTTGGGATTGTCGGGCCATGGGGCAAACGAAAAGCTGTTCACCAAGGATTGTGTGTCTTTTGGGTTATTAAGCCGTCAGGCGTAAGTTCGTGTCGTTACTCGCATTTCGAAGTATATGTACAGATTATATATACCTGGTACGTAAGTTTTTGTCTTGTGGGCAGCTTGTTGTTAGAAGGAACTGTCTGTTACACCTGTAGGCTAATATCCGAGAACTACCTTTGCTAGGCGCCTTAGGACAATACTCAAGAAACTGCTGTACCGTTGCTAGGCTGCTTATTTACGGGGGAACATAGTACATAGGACCAAACATTGTTAGCAAAAGAAGGGGAATATATAGGTTTTGGTGTCTACAGTAGGTTTTATTGTGTCTACAGTAGGTCCTACTAACTATGGACAAAATAGTGTTAGCAAAAATAGGGAAATATATAGGTTTTGGTGTCTACAGTAGTAGGTCTTATTGTGTCTACAGTAGGTCCTTTTGACTACTACTACTGTAGACCTGTGTACTGCTGTACGGCTACTGGTTTTAGTAGGCGCCTTCGTAGCGGTTATCATCAATAGTTCCTCTTGTGAGTAACAATATTCTAAGTACCTAACCCTTTGCGTACTGCGCTCTACAGAAAGCCATGCCTCACTCTAATGCCAAGTAGTGTAGTGACGCGTGCTACGATGATAGAGGTAGCCCTTTTTAGATAAAACGGTCTCTGAATTATGACGAGGCTCCTTAACCCAAAAACCGTCGGAATTTCGTTATTTTTCTGCACGATTTTCGTTGTATGCCTGCCTAGGCCATGGGCTTGCTCATCCGGTAGCAGTTTACGCTTTCTCCAAACCAGTTTTTGGTTAAAGCTTCTCGGGTGAGGAACCTCAGAAAAACAATGGTTGGTGAAGAAAATAATCATGGAACAACACCTCTGCCGTAGCATGTATGTGCGTCTCGTGTACCTAACAATGGTTGGTGCAAACGGGAGGGCAGTCCTAAACGGGTTGACGAAAAACAATACGACGTTCTCAGCCGACCCCTCGAGCTGGGAGGGCGGGGGGGGGGTGCACCCCGCACCATCACGCAACACAACAGCGGCAGGTAGGACCACAGCCAATATCATTTCGGGCGTTTCCAAGCGGCACCCCGGGCGCTACAACAAACAGTATACTACAGCGACACACTCGACTCGCCGCAATCTTTCCCCGGGTGAAACGCTGCCTGCCCCGGTTAACATTGCTGTTCACTATATTTTGTTGTAAAAAGGAGTACAAAAACAAAAATGCAAAATAAATACGGAAACGATTTTTGTTATCATCAGTCGTCGGTACACGATGTAAGGTACGCTGTCATATCAGACACTGCTACAGTTTAGTTAAACAGTCGTGCTGCGGTTTAAGAGAAAAAGGGGAAGGTTTGCACTTTTGAGCCGAGAGATTGCTCGCGGAGGGGGGGGGCTCAATTGACAATTTTGTGCAATGCTAAGGTTGTACTTTAACCCTTTCACCACCGGAAAAACGGTCTCATACTATTTCCAAGTAGATTTTGTCCCCAAAAACCGTTTCCGGCTCTAAAGGGGTTAAGGTAGATTCAAGGTGTTTTGTACTTCATTATTCCTTAGAGTGAACGACCCCCATGGAATTGCAAAATAAAGGCTTACCACGTAGCTTTCGTGTTTTCTCAAATTGGATTTGTTGTATCATGTCTATATTATCTATAGACGGAGCTCCTCAAGCGAGAAGCCTTCGAAAAATGATGTGATATTTGTATGTAATATTTATACGTGCGGTAATCTGAATACCAATTCATGCATGCCGTAGCACGCGCGTCTGAACAAAAAATATTACCAGGTAATAATTATTATATTACACTACGCGGCTAAGCAAAAAATATTACCACCAGGAGGTACGCTTTTTCAGCGGCTCGACGGCTCTTAAGGGCGTGGTTTGCAGGGTATATTCCCTGAGCATACCCGAGTACATTCATTCATACTCGACTGATGGCTGGTGCTACAGTATACGGAGCATGTTATGCCTGGCATCATGTTTCGCTACCGGGTTTAACCCCTTTAGAGCCGGGAACGGTTTCTGGGGACAAAACTACTTGGGAATAGTGTGGGATATTTTTTGCGATAGTGAAAGGGTTTAACCCCTTTAGAGCCGGAAACGGTTTTTTTGGGGACAAAACTACTTGGAAATAGTGTGGGATACATTTTTGGGGGTAGTAAAAGTTTTTTTAAGCCACACTCCGACCTGTGAGACTCGTTACCTCTCTCAAAATGGGCGAAAAATAAAAATATAAATCCACAAAAAGTTATGAAAAGACTGCAAAAGAAAAGTGTGATGGCCCGGATCGACCGAGAACATAACACGGAACGGTACCCGCCCTGCCGTAGCCCCAGCTTTTTAGTACTCCTCGGGTATACCTGGGTACCTGAGTGGGTACCTGAGTGGGTACCTGAGTGGGTACCTGAGCATGTATACCCTACTACACAAGCCCTTCCTTGCACTATTTCCAGTCTTTGGTGGGCCAGGCATCGTCCCCAGGATATGCTTCACGGCCAACAGGAACAGGAACCCGCATGGATCGATAAAAAGCATACAGATAGGTCTGTTCCTCCCGGTTTGAGTTACTCCGTCCGGGCTGGGCATTCCCCTCCACTCCTTCGTCACGGTTGTTGGAGTCTAAGTTTTTTGTCCGCGTGTGCTCCAACCCAACTAAGGCCTCACATAAAGGTAGGGCTCCGTAGGGTGCGCCAGCAATGCGTTATGGCCCGACACCGCGCACGCCATCATGATGTACTTGGTTGCTGAGGCGTACCCCTCCGTCAGGGCCCAGGTGTACAACGCCGAACCGGTAGCGTCAACCACGAAAACCTGCCGAGACAATCAGCGCATACATACATGCAGGGGTAACGAGGAGGACCGGGGATGGCAGCGCAAAACACGCGTGACAGATGGAAGGTAGCTTACCACTAACTGTTCGAGGAAATGGTTGACACACCTTGTGTCCGAGACAAACACTAAATCTAGAGGGTAGCTCTTACCACTTATTCGATAAAACAGTTGACACACACCCTGTGTAGGAGACAACTACAAATATCCCTAACCCTAACCCGAACTCTAGCCCTAAGCCAATCAGACCCAATCAACCATTGTTGGCTAGCATGAAGCCCTTTGTCTCGTGTTGACACACCCTGTCTGTGCGTGTGAGACAAGTAGAACTAGCACTACCCCTAACCCTAACCATAAGCCAATCAGACCCAACCAACCTTTTTGATACCTTTGTCTCGTGAACAGTGTGTTACAACCATTTTCTCGAAAAAGTGGCAAAAAAGCTCTAGTTAGTGTAACTCTAAGCCAATCAGACGCAACCATCGTTGGTTAGCGCGAGTCCCTTCTTTGCCTCGTAAACAATGTGTGACAACCATTTTACTGAACAAGTGGTGTGAGCTCTACAGCTCTCCTATTAATAGACGAACGTCATGAGCGATCCAACCATTCCTTGCCACTGCGCGACAGCGACCTTACGTATCAGTACAACCGGCAACTAGTTACTTAATAATTCCTTTACTGCGCACACACGCGCGTTTTCGGGGAGACAAACCTCTACTTTGGAGTTTGTGCGCATTTTTTTTGTTTCTGTTTAACTATTTTATGGTATATTCTTCTGCGCCTTCGCCGATCATTTAATTTAAGTACCTGGTATTGGATTAGGTGAGGCCTCCTGCCGCATAGCAGGAGCAGGAGGGACTCACCCGGGATATACTTCCGCACTGATCGCTCAGCGCGGTAGCAATCCCAGAAATAAAAGAACGGCACAGAAACTAGCCAGCGTAGAAGGTGGGTAGGGTGGTCTGAATTTATTTTATTTGCTTCCTTCTTGTCTCGCCCGTTGGGCAGAAGAGGTTCAAGGCCTTCTTGAGGCTCCGGTATACATGTTGTCTTAGACCAGCTCAAATATGTTGGAATCAACAACTTGTTCCCATTTCGGATTCATCTGAAGGCATCCTCCCTGGTTCGCTTCCGCACTGAGCTAGGGCTGAGTGTGGTAAGTGCTCGCAGCTTTTTCGCCTCTGCAAAGGATGTAAACCCAGAAACTACTGCATGCGTAAGCTGGGTGGGTGGGATTTCAGTATTTCTCCCACACAACGTCTGTTCTCTGGCTTTGGGCTGGTAATAAAAGGGCACAATGATCGGGGGGGCATTCAAACTCCAAGATAATTAAGGTTCCAACTCATGGAGCCACCTCCTTGCATCCGCTGGCTCCAATTTCGTCGATCCCGGTTTTACGTTTTTTTAATGTATTCTGTCTCAGTACCGAGGATCGTTTAATGTAAGTATTGGATTATTATATGAGGCCTCCTGCGCCTGCGGGGGGTCCTCGTCTGGCATTTATTTCCCCCCGCTCTGAGTGGACTACAGTAGTAGCGTATTGTGCACTCAGCGCGGGGTTAGTATATCTGCAAACCAGACCACTCCACCCACCCGGCAGCAGTATTAGTATTCATAGACTTCTGTGCCGCCCAGATAATTTACAGGTACAAACCCCGCGCTGAGTGGGTGGTCTCAAGAAGTTTCTTGGCCAACTCTGCTGACGCGTCGAGGTTTCGGGAGCGGTAAAAAGAAGTGGCCTCTCTGTGGCACTGCGTAATTCCGAGATATTTCGATAAAATCTATGGTTCCGTTATTCGTACCTGACCTGATCCGATATCATCTCCATTATTTTACAAAGGCATTCTGTCTCTTTACCGAGAATCACTTAAAACAACTTAATAATAAGTATGGGGATTGGATGAGGCCTCCTGCGCCTGCCCGTGGTCCCGCCCGTACTTCGTTGCGCCGTTGGGTTGTTGTACCACCTGGGGTATTTGCGTTTGACCACTGGTCAGGGGAGTGAGTTGTCTCACCCAAACTTCCTTTTTTAAAACATTTTGCCTCAATCCTTTCCCGCATACATACGCTGCGAAACCTTTTTCAAACGCTGGCGACGGCAGCACGTTTGTAGATCGCTAGCGTCGGCGTAGCTTCGCCGACCGCGTTTCCTCTTGCTACCCTGCACTTTTCCACTAGAGGTAGCCCCGATGTGATACTTCGCAATTCACCCCGTCTTCCAGCCACCAATTTCCATTATCTCGTTCAAGTACCGTACAGTACAGTAGTATTACGGGGGGGCATAGTAAATAGGACGAAATATTGTCAGCAAAAATAGGGAAATATATAGGTTTTGGTGTCTACAGTAGGTCCTATTGTGTCTACAGTAGGTCCTATTAACTATGGTCCCCCGTAATAGTATACCAGGTAGTAAACAGTATTTTGAAGAAGGTACGTATTGCAGTATCACACAGACATAGTTAAAGCGAAAGTACAGCAGCATGTGTTCTTGAAAGGGCTTCAAGACTGCGCAGTCAGTTTTATGCATATTATACGACGAGTGCATCGTACGAAGTGGCCTACAGTATACATATAATACGAGTACGAGTACGATTATAAGTACGAGTACGATTATAAGTACGAGTACACACGGGTTGTTTCCACTCACGTCATCTTCTATCATGGCGATCTGACCGCCCAGGGTGGCGGACGAATCATCGTCATTGTTTTCGCCGGTGTCACCCGAGCCGTATAAAGAAAGGCTGGCGTTGGCAACAGGCAAGCAGCAAAAGTAAGTGATGGCAGATACAGAGACAGCAGATTCAGTTTAGTAAAACATTACCCTTTGGTTGGTTGGCAAGATCACACAGAAGAAGCAGACGACGAAAGAAAACACCGGGTTGTTCTTAGTGACTGAGAGAGAGGTGCCTCAAGCAAGGAGATACTACAGTAGACCGCACAACATGCAAACAAGAGAGCAAACAAGAGACGTGCAAAAAATACATGTCGTGCGGCGTGTTCGATCGAAGCGTTTCGCGGGGTGACGTGTCGAGGGGGTGCTGTTTTTCTCCCCCCGGCTCTTATTTTTGCTTACTAGCAGTTCCCTGATTCTTCTAGATCCCTGCCCGTCGCACCGCCAGGTAGAACACTGTCCGTTCCACTATCAGGTGGTAGACTGCTGTGCATCGCACGCTCAGGTTTGAGACTGTTGTCCATCGAGCTATCATGTAGAACACTGTCCATCGCGCCCGTATGCGGTGGAAGGCTGTTGTCGATCGCAGTAGTAGTATCAGGCCGAAGACTGGTGGTCGCACGATCAGGTAGAATACTGTCCATGGCGCTGTCAGGTCGGAGGCTGTCCATCGCACTATCAAGTTGGAGACTGCTGTCCATCGCGCGATCAGATACAAGACCGCCCATCGCGCTGTTAGGATGAAGCCTGTCGTCGATCGCACCATCAAGTGGGAGACTGTCCTCCATGGCACCATCAGGTGGGAGACTGTCCATGGCACCATCAGGTGGAAGATTGCCGGTCGCACCAATAGCATCCTTCGCATCACCACCATCACCACCACCACCACCACCACCACCACCACCACCAACACTACCACCGTCGCCACCACCACCACCACCACCACCACCACCACTACCACCGTCACCACCACCACCACCACCACCACTACCACCACCAGCTGCTGCTGCTGTTGTCGTGGTAATTGTCTGGAGTAACAACAACAGCAGCACGAATACTACTGCCGTCGGTAGACGCCTCCTTGCAGTGGCACGTGTCACCACTCGTAGCCGTCGGAGTGATGATGGCGTCACCTTCCGCTGTTTATATGGTTGATGCTGTAGGACCCGACCTCTATCGCGATCGCCATTCTGCGGTGGCGAGGCAAGCTTGACGAATGCGGCCATTCTCGGTGATGCTGCTGCTGCCACTGAAATGATGCCGGCAACGTCGTGGAGAATGAGTCTACCTCATCCGAGGAAGGGAGAACCACGCGAACATGTGGACCGACCTTTGGGCCCGATCTCCAGTATGCAACAACTAGGTGAGGTCATTGCTGTGGTAGGTGGTAGGATTCTCGGGCAAGCCCCCGTTAAGCTGTCGGGCCGGCGTTGTTTGGGGACGGAAAAGTATGCGCTTCAAATTCAGGAATGGGTGCGGCGAAAATACTGGACTGTGTAGTCAGTAAAAATAACGGTTTCATATCATAGCTGGGGTACCACAGGTATCCATGTGCCCTACTCGTATACTTCAAAGGATAATACGCCATACCAGGTATCTGGTACACGGTACGTAACAAATGCTTCGAAGTGGGACAAAAAATGAGTAACGGCAACTTTTTTTGTATGATTCCCGAGGCGTCCAAATGTCCTTTGATCTCCGAAGATTCAACGTGATAAAAAAGTAACCGATGATATGATACCGACGATACCGATGATACCAGTGGTACGATAACTGCTTTGCACACACGCACTCTGCCGTGGGCAAGGGAACCTACACACGCGACACGCGACACACAGAGAACACGACACAACCCACCCAGCAGAGCATAGACAGAGCAACAGCCGTCAAAGGTTTCAAGATATTATTGACTACTGGTACCTGGTACTAAGTAACTGTAGGATTTTGGCTCGCTATCGTATGCCTGGTACCTGGTATCATACGTACAAAGAAATTTTGTACACCCCTAGGGTTGTAAAGTGAGCTTACACCCCGACGGTAATTATATACCTGGTGGGTTTTAATCCAGATAGGTTTTACTCCAGATGGTTCCAGGATCTCTGATATGGTGCTAGAGGCGCTACGCGCACCGGACAGGCATAGAGTGGTTCCGCGCTACGCGCTCCACGGTATATAACATTCACCCGGTGTGTGGCATCCTGTTACCAATGGGATGGGCCCACTTTGGGTGGGACGATGGACCAAGTTCGTGTGTCGGGGTGGAAGGTCACTTTACACCCCTAGGGGTACACCGAATATTTTTCATCATACGTACATGATACGAAACACGAATAATAATTTCCAACGTGGATCTCACTGCTGTGGTAAAGTTTTTGGATCTTTGATACTTTGAAGAGTTCTCAGTCATGCATGCCGCGACGATCTCTACAAGGGTCTGTTGGAAATTACGACTTTACGTCAGCCCGTCAGGCAGCGACGTCGCGCTGCGCGCTTGTACTGCTACACGGCGGGCGCTACGGCACGGCACCCTCTTTGGCCTTTCTTCGTTGCGGGGGCTTGATCGATGTCGCCGGCTACCCGATTGGAGCGGTAGCATAGAGATGGCGTCGAGTTGGTTCGATTGGATCCTGAGCGGGTTGCGAAACTGGTGTGTGACAATACCATACACATGCTTTACCCCTCGAAAAACGTGGCCACAAGTACTGTGGTTGGTGTGTTTGTATCATCGTGGTTCGTTGAATCTACCTATCGATGCTTCGGGCTCAGGGAATGTCGCGCGATGGCGAGCCGCGGCATGGCCCCGCGACACCCCCGCCCTCTGCGCGCTACTGAACATTCTACCGACGAGTTTACTCTGTTCTCAATACGACATACCTTTTCCATAACGCCAACTGTGTTAACTCATGGAGAAGACTACCACAGCATTGTCAACTTGCAGTGTTATTGTACTGTAGAGTATCAGTATCATAGGTTAAAATATTAGTGTGTAAACACGACTGTGCGTGGGGTGATGGAGGCCGCTCACTGTTTCCAAACAATAGTTTTTTTTTGTTGATATGGTACGCTCGCACCAACAATCAACACCCGCGGCGGCCACTCGCTCGGCCGCACTGACGACTCGAAATTGGGCCCTTCCCCCCGTCAAGGACGGATACTGGAACCCTTCTATGATGGAGTAAGCGTCAGCTGTGGGGTTGATGTTGGTTTTTTCGTGGGACACAAGGCCCCACCTATCCATACAGCATGGACAAAGGCGATGTCCGTCGGGGGGCTGGAAGCACGCATCCGCCAACGCCGGGAGGTGGCAGTAGGGACATGAGAGTAGGCCCGATGATGCGATATACTATCGTGTGGCAGTGTACAATGGTGTGTGTGTGGGTGCGAGCAAGTTGAGGGTGGGAAGGCAAGGGAGAGACCTTCGAGAGAGTTTTCGTGGGGTGAAGTGATCGCCCAAAGGGTGCTTTGAAAAGAAGGGTGTTTCCAAAAGCCGTCATTGAGGGAATTTACTCAAAATTCGTGCAGGAATTTAGATTCAAAGCTCGTATCATATGTACATATATAGGATTTTTTATTCAACAATCGTATTGAAATTTTGCTTCGAACTCTTCGTAGTAGCAAGTCGATTTTGGTTACCCGAGAGGAAAAAACAAAAAGAGTGGTTATGAAATTGTTTTTACGAAAACAGAAATGAACATAAAACGGACCCTCTGCCGGAAAACTACAGTATTTGATGCTTTGCAGCGGGAATAGAGTGATACGCGGCCACGAACCCCGAACGCGTTGGGTAGATCGACTGAAGTGATCCGACTGCTTGCTGGTGTGGGCTTTTGCTTGGATGAGGCTTGTCCACTTAGAGGTGCTACTGTTGATACACCTACTACCCACACCGATAGAATACTGTCGTAGTCCAGCTCAGGTTTTGATTATAAATAGTAATAGTCATGCATGGGTAATATATAGAGCAGTAAGGCAGAAATACTGCATAAAGATACTGCAAGGTACTCAACACATTTTTCTGTACGTAGCCCCCCCC
>JAYJME010002114.1:0-14441 GCA_036873775.1 Costaria costata
AACCCCTTTAGAGCCGGAAACGGTTTTTGGGGACAAAACTACTTGGAAATAGTGCGGGATACTTTTTTGGGGTAGTACCAGGGTTAAGGCCACGCAGGAACCCCACGTAAGGAATATGTTGCCAAGTACGCGCGGGCAGGCGTTTCGCCAAAAAATACAAACGAGTTGGAAATAGAGTTATACGTTTCACAAGCAAGATCCCTTATTTTCAGATTAAAAAAGCTGACGTCAATTTACAAGCATTCAGAGTTTTTTTTTGTCCTTTTTCGCTCTGTTTTTAGCCCAATACTTTACTACCTCAAACGAGAACGAAATACGCCCGGCCGCCGTTTTTTCGTGTACGCTATGTTAATACTTCAAAAGATCCGCCAAATCCGCAGCTAACTTCTGGTGAAAGCCGTTTTTAATACGTGTTGTACCCATGGTACTACGTACTAGCGCGCAAAAATACCAAATCGTCGAATTTGCAACTTTTTCTTGGCTTTTTGGTGATGCTGGCTGGCAAGTTTGACCTCACGAAGTCACCTCGCGAGTCGTTTCTGGCTGCCTGCGGCTGCTGTCCGGTGCACCCAACGCCCTCACGCACCCCATACTGAGCGTGACTCAATTTCACGAGCTGTGGTTGCTTGTGATGAGATGTAGCTGTCCGCAAGTGAAGTGCAAACGTTCAGTTGGGGGTCAAATTTTTGTCTTCTTTCGTGCCTTCCAAATTCCCACCAATTTCGACCACTGCAGCACCCCAAAGTTGAGGTGTAGACCTCCGTTGAGAAACGGCGGCCGGGCGATCTGGAGAGAATCACAACCAGCTGTAGACGAGACACTAATATTGAACACCCGCTCTCTGCTAAGGCACGAACCAGCCGAAAGTCCAAACGCAGCGTGATAAAACAGCGGCGGGATTTTCTGTTCCGATGAAACATCTAGATATTAGAGTGAGCCGGAAACCCGGGGATGGGGGGTGGATAAGATCCTGCGTGGCCTTAACTGCTGTCGCGTACTCTGTAGACGGTATGATAGCTCATCTGCACATGTTTTCAAAGCTCGAGCTTTATAGGCGGTACGTACAAGTAGCTCATCTGCATATATTTTCAAAGCTTGAGCTATACGTAGAGGATAGCTCATCTGCACATATTTCGAAAGCTTGAGCTGTACAGGATAGCTCATGTGCACATGGGTGAGCTATGATATAGACAATAGATGAGCTACCCCACGAACTGCATACGTATTCGTAGTAATGACAAATGTAAATATCACGCGTAGTATGATATGTATACAAACGACCACATAATTTTTGGTGTGTGAGATCGGAGGTGTTTCTGTTCTGATTGTATCTTTTGACCGGTAGGCAGCAGTTCCGGTAGACTTATTTTTTTCGCACACAGCACAACATGAAGAGCACGGACAACATCGCAGCACCACCACACAACAAACCACAGGCGCCTATCATGCCCACAACCCGGGGCTATTTCCGGCGGCGAACAGCAAGATGATCCTGGTATGGATGTGGACCCTCCGACGAACGAGCTACACTGAAACTTGCACCGGAGAGTGAGATTTTGCAGCTACACATTTACATCTTAGCACTGAATGTTTCGCCGGGAAAGAGCTACAATGAGCTATGATACGTACATGAGCTATGACTATGTTTTCCCGGGGTGAGCTATAGGCGATAGCTCATCTGCACATGTTTTCCCGGCTTGAGCTATAGACGATTGCTCATCTGCACTGTTCCCGGCTTAAGCTATAGGCGTTGGCTCACCTGCACACGTTTTGAAAGCTTCAGCTATAGATGATAGCCCATCTGCACATATTTGCCCAAGGTGAGCGATAGGCGCTACATGAGCTAGCGCATTTGGCCCAAAACGAGCTATAGGAGCTACATGAGCTGCATATGTTTGAAAGCTTGAGCTATAGGCGGTATTATAGCTCATCTGCACATGTTTTGAAGGCTTGAGCTATACACGACAGATGAGCTAGCTCATGAGCTGTCTGGGGTGTGAAAGGTTCTCCTGCGGATGTACGTGGTGTGATGCAAGGCTTCTTATTTTCAACTGATGTTATTGTTTAGCAAAAGGAGCGTAGAATAGTAGTGCATGAAGTAATATGCACGTTTGTCAGAAACTAGGTACATAAAACTAACAACAACCGCGACATTGGTCGTTTAGGTGATCAAGTATCACGCAGCTCGCAAAGATGGGCATCAACCACTTAACTGGTCGAACTCACAGCTGTCGTTTATTTTTATTTTTATAAAAGCCGAAAAATTGAGGATTTTTCGGGCCTCAAAACCAGACGCTCATAATTCGGTCGACAACCTTATCATATGACCCGACATTTTCAGATTGGTTTCGGATAGCAAACAGCAAGTTCTCACAAATAGCCAACAGCTCGAGGAAGACCTGCAGCATGTGGTACGCGAAAGGAAACGCCTCCACGAGGTTTTTGCTTCCTCCCTAGACTACATGGAGTTCGTCGCACCAGAGCATCTCAGCCCATACAGAAGCATGGTACCGGTGGTTGAGACGCGGGAATCAAGACATGTATGCTTCACGCTGGGAGGGTTGCCGTTGTCGTTTCCTCCTCGCTGTCTGTGTTGAACTCGTTCGTCAACGTCTATCTCCCAGACGACTACCCTCCTCGTCCTCGACGAGTCAAGTTGTGCTTCCGCTCGGCGAATGACGCCATCGCAACTGCGAGAGTGGCAAGGCCCTCGTAGTCGTCACCATTACTATCCGATCACATGGGTTCGTGGTGGTGCCTGGGGCGTGCGCGGGTGGGTATTGGGACACGGCAGTACTGGGCAGATGCGTCTTGTGCTGCTGTTTTCGGCATGTTTCAGCGCTTGTTGCCTCCCACGATGTGTGGAAACCCAAACCCAGACGCCGTTTTCAGACGTCGATGTTGGCCGAATTTGGGCCTCCTTTTCCGGCTGGAGGTCGAACCGAAAACAAAAACCGATATTTTTGGCCTGAAAATTGACCAGTTTCGGCTCCATAAGTTTGACATTTGGATTTGTGAACCGAAAACGTTGTACTCAAAAACCTTCCATAAGAGATGGCTCACCAACTACTAGTTTTATGTTTTTTTGTTTAGGCTTGGTTTCTGGCGATCATTTTTCTAGTTTTGAGGCTCCAAAAAATCTGTGGATGAAAAGTAATGGACGTCCATGATGGGAGATGATTTTTGATTTTTTTTTAATATCATACGAGCAGTACAAGAGCGGCGGCGCGCGAGCGACGGCGCGATCGAACGAGCGAGCGGCCAGCAATCGAGCGGGCTACACGGCGGGCGATCGACGAAGGCGGCGCAAGGTCGCCACGAACGAACGATCGAAGGTCGAGCGAACGGACGATCGACGGTCGGGCGGCGGCACGCGAGTGACGGTGCGATCGACCGAGCGAGCGTGCGGAGGCGGGCGACCGACGAAGGCGGCCCAAGACCGCCAACAAAATACCGAGCGACCGGACCAAACAACGGTCGGTCGCAACCGAGCGGCGAGCGCACGGATTGATGGCCGTTGGCCAAACGAACCGATCGGGCGGCCTACACGCTGGTCGACCGACGAAGGCGGCGCAAGGCCGCCACGATCAACGGTCGAACGAACGAACGGACGATCGACGGTCGAGCGAACAAACGAACGATCGACGGTTGAGCGATGTCAAGAGCGGCGGTGCGCGAGCGGCGGCGCGATCGACCGAGTCAGCGTCGAGCGACCGAGCGGCCTACACGGCGGGCGATCGACGAAGGCGGCGCAAGGCCGCCACGAACGAACGATTGACGGTCGAGCGAACGAACGAAGGATCGACGGTCGCGCTTCTGTTGTTATGTTGTTGTTATATGATACAGCAGCAGCAAGTACGTACTACGTAGTGGTTGGTCACCAACGCCCACCTAAAACCGCGCATGGTATAGACCCGGTACTGCTGCAATACAGCGGTACCTTTTGCTATTCAGTGTACCTGGTACTGCTTCTTTCTCGTATTCTGTAGTTGTACGTTTACTGTAGTACTTGACGTACTGTATTTATACCGCATGTAATACGTATAATATGATATGATACAGCAGCATAAAAAGTAATAATATCAGTGCAGCAGTACAAAACATCAGCGGAAAACCATAATAACCAATTTAGACACACGAAAAACCGACGAAACAACACAAAAAAACTGACGAAAAACCATCGAAGCCACGAAAAATCATGTACCAGGGTACGGCGGTATTCTACTTATACACGTACGTGTACATATTATACGTATCATATGTCACTTTAAAACGACGCTTTTCAGGGGAACGTTCAGTCTTACGATGACTGATTATGGTACGCATGATTAGACTACATAATGTCGGCCACACGAAGTAGCCCGGGCCTGGGGTAGGGAATGCTATGTTTAGAACCCGAGCTTCACTGCAAGGAGTTGCAACAACATCGCAGATCCCTAACCTACCTGGTAGACGGTTGGTGAGGCCGCGCTTTTCGTTTGTTTTAGTTATTTTGATAATCGCATATATATATATAGCTGCCCAGGGTGAACTTGGTTTCAAAAGGGTGATGATAGTGTAGCCCCAATGCACGATATTGCACCCAACATTCGTGGGTGTATATACATCTTTAGTAATATTTTTAACTCGACAACTCTACATGTAAGCATGACCTTATTTAAACCCCTGTTTCAATTACGTTGTTGCACCGAACGTCCCTCGGTGTGCGTCTTGGATAACATCTGAGTGCACGCAGGGAAGGAGGAGAAGGGGTTGGGTGAGGGTGATGTTGTTGGGTACCAGGTATATTGTTTTGTCAGCTTTTTGGCATTACGCACGTACCGCCGAAAAGGGACACGACTATTTCTTCCATACGAACGGCATTGGAATTACAGTAGTTTTGCACTGTACACTCTGTCGGAAGGCAAATTTAATGCCTGGTAAATCATAATACCCACGACCTAATCCCCTGTCTCCAATACAATGTTGCACCCAACGTTCCTCGTACTCGTATGATGTATTTGCGTCCACGGCTTCAGCCGCCGTCAAGTACGGGAGGAAGGAACGGGCCGAGTCCGACCGAAAGACCGGGGCGATCCGATGGAAGTACACCTACGCCAACTTAGTCTACATCACGGACGGATCATCGACAAAAGAAATCACGTCGTATGCTGAAAACCAAGAAATCCCCCGAGCGGTGCTTTCACTCGAACACATCCTGGAGCACAATGCTGCGAGGGAGCGCCTGGCGATGAACCCATCCCTGTGCACGTCGCACACCGTCATCGTCGTCGACCACTCCGCGTCGATGCGCACGTCTGACGTTTTCGACTTCCGCAATCGTGCGAAAGCCGTGTTCGGAATGCTCGCGCTTGAATTTGTGGCGAAGCAAAGGCTAACCGGAGAGGCGACAAACAACGACGTGGTGTCCCTCTTGCTCATGCACGACGGCGTCGACGTCGTCTTCGAGAGAGAGCCCATGGGGCTCGTCTTGTACAACAAGTTCGCCGGGTTGCACGACATGGTCAGGCCGCGATCTCACGGCAACTTCCTGCCGTCCCTCGACCAGGCCGAGGAGCTCCTCAAGGCCAACTCCGGCAACGGCGGCTGCGCCCTCTGCCTCCTCTTCCTCTCCGACGGTAAGCCAAGCGACAACACGACGGGCATACTCCGCGGTAACAACCATGCGACAGAAGCAGCGATATCGGACCGCATGAGCTTGCTGGCAGCGGCGTTCCCCCATCGACTCAGCGTCGCGACTCTAGGCTTCGCCAGCAGTCAGCAGAACTTCTCGGTCCTCGAGACCATGGCCGAGGCGGCGGAGAAAGCCGGCGCGAAAGGAACCTTCCACAGGCCCGAGCTGTCTGCGTCGGGCCTGGGGTCCGCCATCGCCAACAGCGTATCGTCTCTCACGGCCACGAAGACCAAGCTGACGACGTTGATGGCGCCGTTGCCGGCTGCAGAACGGAGGCACCTCCCCGTGCTGAGGGAGGTCGAAAGGGAACGCGCTGGAGCCAGCCACTGGAGCCTTGCACCGGTCACGTCTCAGTCGAGGGACGACTGGGTGCCGTACATGGACAGCGTGGAGCGGTTCGAGTTTCGGCCGGAGTCGATCTGCGGGCGGAACGTCAGCCCTTGGGTCGCGACGGGGTTGTTCTCGAACCGGGCCAACGGCATCGTCATTCGCCGTAAAGCGTTTGCCGAGGGCGCAGAACGGCTAGTGTTCGGGTTGCAGGTATGCCCAAGACCCCCGCCTTTCACTTCGAGCGAAATAGTGGTGTTTGTATATTCATTCGAAATAGATCGGGGTGTGTATGTTGCGCTGTTTCGAAAGAGGTTGATATGTTGTATGTTCGTTTGAAACCAATTGGTGTGTGTTAGTGTTATTTCGAAAGAGGTACGTAGTTGTGGGTATTTTTTTCGCGTTGACCTATTACGGTGGACCATAGTAAACAGGACCACATATTGTTAGCAAAACTTGGGGAATATATAGGTTGTGGTGTCTACAATAGGTTCTATTGTGTCTACAGCAGGTCCTATTAACTATGGACCAAATATTGTTAGCAACATTAGGGAAACATAGAGGGTTTGGTGTCTACAGTAGGTCCTATTGTGTCTACAGTAGGTCCTACTAACTATGATCCCCCGTAATAGTTTCATCGAACCGGTGCTGTTAAAACGGAGAATCCTTGGTCACATGAAAGCACACATGAGCCTGCAGCCTGCAGTCAGATAAAACACAACAATAACTGTCGACAGGGATATAACGCAGCTACGATTACATCCTCAGACTACAGCTGTAAGGTTTCTCCTCGCAACCGTATGATGAACTCTGAGTAGAGTCTCGAACTATCTACTGCAGTTTTAAGTGGAGTATTGTCTGACCGCGTTGACACGAACACCGAAGCCCATAGTATCAATAAGTGAAGCTAGGACGCTGCCTGGAGTGCTGTCTGTAGCCACGAAAACAAACCCAACAGAGAACGGGCCGATGCGTGAGCGTTGTTTGCTGCGTTATCCGATTATGGTCTGTGCAGCCGACGCTCTACGTAGAAAAACAACTGAAAACATTTGGACATGGATATACTGTACCAGGTATACTGGTGTGCCTTTAGAGGCCTCTCCACTATCAATCGAAGTCAGCTTGAGTCAGTGCGTGAGGATTTTTCTCGTTGATACTTATCATTTTCGGCTGCCGCGGTTGGTGAAGGGGAGATATGGAGGCATAAATATGCGGTCCACATTGTTTGTTTCGCTTACGCTCGGTGGCAACCACAGTGGTGGGCTTCATTGGCATCGACACAATACCATGTAGCCTGGTCGCCTTCCCTTCGCAATATTATTTTCGCTATCGAACATGAGTTTACGTCGTGGCATTCTTTGCTTGCAGTTTCGACCCGCGTGAAAAGTATATCATGCCAGAGATTGGTGCCTGCAGCTCGTGGATACGTATTTTCGGTTGTTTAGCTAACGGTAAGATATATCAACGTTTTACGAGTATTATAGCGTGTAGGGGGGGGGGGTAGTCATTTGTTGCTTGCCTTTTTGACCATTGACCACGCACCCCTTTCGAGACGGGTGGGGGGGAAGGTTTCCAGGAAACACTCTCAATTAATTTAATATCTAGACTGTTGTTGATAGCCGCGGCTTGGGTGTTTCTACTGTCTGTTGTGGTGCTAGTGCTATTGCTCGAGGGGTTGCATTCAACATGCATACCCTCTAGAACAAGTAGTCGCCCGTGCTGGATCGTGTCGTTGGACCACTGACAGTGAGAGTGCTATCCGATCAATCCATATGCGAAAAGCCCTCGATTTACACTGAGCGCACGGAGACGTTTTGAAATAGCATCTCTGCCAAAGAGTGCACATTGCGCCCCGAGCCGTTACTGCTATACCTGGAACTTTGGTTTCTAACAGTACAAGCAAGAGACGGCCCCCCTTGTGTGATACCTTTACTCGTCTTCCCAACAGGAGTATGATTCACGCATGGATCAGCTGGTGGGGCCCGAACTCGTGGCGAAGGAGAGCAAATACGAGGGACGCTATGGCAAGACCTCCTTTGACCACGCCGCCAGCTCGCTGGCCGAGGCCACCAAGAGCGCCACCGCTTTTAACTTGAGCGTGAAGACGCATCTGTCCATCTATACCGAACCCAGCGACCGCGTAGACCAGCGCGTCTGGGAGATCTCGTTCCTCGGCTGCTCTCTCTACACCTACATGGAGGGCGGCGTCAGGCGCGAGCTTCTAGCCGAGAAACGCCTGCTGCCCGCCAACCGCTACACCAAATGGAACGGAAACAACGGCTACGTGTTTCGAGGCCGGGGACGCATTACACCCAGGCCCTCTTCAAGGCCTATCACGGCTGACGCGCTCAAGGCGGTCGCGGAGGTTAGCGAAGCGCCCGGCGTACCCGATATTGGTGGCGGTTACGACAGCGACGGCGCAGGCAGTGCTGGCAGCGCTGATCTAGACGAGGAGGTAGATTATGGCGCGGGGGCGGAGGTCTACAACCGTAAGCGCAGCCGAGAGGAGGCCCCGGCTGTCTTCGAGCCACGGCCGTCCGATTACCTGCAGGCATTTTCGCATTTCTCGTACTGGAACTCTGGCCGCAAGATGCTGGTGTGCGATCTCCAGGGAGTTATGTCTGAAGGCCCTCCCGAGGACGAAAGCCGTGCCGGAGTGTTTGAGCTGACAGACCCGGTGGTGCACTACAAGTCGCAGTCCGGACGCAAACAGGTGTACGGGAGGACCGACCTCGGCAAGAAGGGCATGCACAGGTTCTTCCAGACGCACGACTGCAACGCCGTTTGTCGTTTGCTCGGCCTGCCCGGTTGCCAGTCGCCGGCTGCGGCTGAAGCGGCGGTGGCGGTGGCGGGGGCGGGGGCGAGGGCGGCAGACGGGTTTGTGCAGCCTTCTATGCCACCGAAGCGCCAACGAGTCGGGCAGATTGTGTTGGCATCGTAACGCGATCGCGTTGGCGGAGAGTTTCGACACCGTTTGTACCGCACCTGTTGCAGCATTGCAGTTGATATGAGGTGTATTTTGGTATGTATCTTGACCATATAGACTATGCTAGAATGCAATGGTCGGGGTTCGTATCTAGTGCGTATATTACATACATCGTGTTTGTTGTTGAGTCGGGGAAGCTTTGAGGTGGAGATAGACAAGTAAATGCATTGTATTGTGTGTTGTGTAGATGTGGTAAATATGAGTACAACCGGAGAAACCCGTGTTTTGGAGATACTGATATGTTGGTTATGTTTCACTACTCACTAGCCTACTGAGTCAGGTGACTATTATGCAGGCTAGTGGGCAGTGCTGTACAACCAATCCCTCCAGCGTCATGCTGCTGCTGCGCCTGCATGGCCGGCGTGTCAAGTAGCGCGAGCGCATCAACTGTGCATGTGGCGTGGCATGCGGCCACTGAGCAAGGCATGCACCAGGTATGCCCGGTATACATACACTTTGATCGCGATCCTGACGATTTGTTGGCCGAGAGGTGTGGGGCACTCTGTGAACCTCAGGGCAAGTTTGTATTGTGGCGAGCGGGTTACGGCAGCATTTTCTGCATCACAACTACCTGACCGTGTTTGCTGAGCGATACGTATGCATCCTACGTGGGTATAGTAGTAGCATTCCGGGAGGCAATTGTACAGTATGCGTACTGTAGCGGTAGTATGGTGTATGGTAGTTATTGCCGGTCGGGGCGGTTACTATACAGCAGTTTACATTTATGGAGGATGCGTGGTGATCATTGCGGCAATTTTGTGCGTCATGAAACGACGCCTCTTCTTTGGTTTGCCAAGACTGCCCGCCGCAGTGGGTTGGTCGCTGTGTGGAGTGCAGGTTAGGTGTGGCTTTCGCGTGAAGAGCAGCAAAAGTGCGGCCGGCCATGCTGCATCCCATTTTATGTCTCTGACCGGGGGGCGGGAGTAGTATGGAATTTGTCCTGGTTTACGTCTCCCTGCGCATCAGTATGTTAATAGCATGTGGACATATTCTAGAGCAGTAGTAAGCTTACAGTAGGTTTTGCTAGGTTTACTGCATTATGTACAGCAAGTCGTATTATAGAGTTGTCGGGTCTTTTCTTGGCTTGCTTACATATTCCGGTGCTTGCTTAGATTATTGGCGTCGAAACCTACTGTGCTACAGACAGTACTGCCAAGTATGGCCCCGTTGTTGTTGCAACTTATATGACGTTTTATATTTTAGCGCTTACGGCAGCAGCAGTGGTGGGTCTTTATTTTAGATACCTGTAGGCTCTCATATACCAGGCAGATCTACGACAGTAAAGAAAAGCTGTTCTTATTGTATACTACGAGTGAGTATTGTCATTGGTGTGGGGGGGAGATATTATACTAGTTGTGTAGCTTTTCTTGTACAAAGGGGCACTGCTGTTTGTTGTTGTTGTATTGCTGAGGGAGAGAGACCGAACGCGTTGTTGTGTTTTATATTTTTAGTTATCTGCCCCACTCTGCTACCCTCTGTGTGTGATCATTAGGTTTTATCCCCCCGCTCGTGAGTACCGCCTCATTTTTTTTATGCACTACCTGGTATAGTATTAAACGGTATGGTCGGGTCTGTCCCATACTGCATACTCGCACGAGTCTGGGTATCATACCTCGTACTGGTATGATCTGTAATTTTATTTTCCTGCGTGAGTGCGTGGTTAGCTCCTCGTACCTTCACAATTGGCGTCGTCGGTAGGACCTCACATACATCCCCAGTGAAGGGGGGGGGTGGGCGAAAATGCTTTCTTCAGAACACGAAATAATACTATTAATACTGACTCCTATGATATGCTGTGTGAGCGGCCACATTATGTTGCTATAATACCCGAAGCATCATCATCGGCGATGAGTGTGGGGGAACCGGCTGGACGAAATAAAGGGAAAAATAAGGTGTGTGTGATTCGTACAATCCGGCAAAGGGCGAAAAGGCAGGTTGAATGCTGTGTATAATACTGGCGGTGGTGTACGTACAACACTCGTATTTTTTCGTACGATACCATTTACTTGTCGCCACCCAGCGATTTGTCTCTCTGTCTCGCAGATCGAGATCGCACGAAAAAATGTGAAGAAAATGTGAAAAAACAAGGATGAAACATGAAAAAAACTCGAGTTTTAAATATCTCAGGCAGTTTGAGGAAGCCCGGGAGCGGTATGTCCTGGGAAGCTTTTTTATTTTTTCGTCCAGCGAGAATTTGCGATTTTGTTGGTAGAAGGTGGGAAGCCAGAACAAGTCTGGTTGTTGCCCCACTCTGCTTTTCTGCCTGCTATACGATGCCTGCCGAGAAGGTTTTCGCTGGAGCCGCATCCGACACTCCTGTTGTTAAGAAGAGGAAAATATCCTGCTCTCCGTTACTCGCGACTCCAACGCGCGTGCTAGAGCAGGTCAAAAATGTGAGCAATATGTTCGACGAGTACTCACAGACCTGGTTCTACGATCGGAATGACAGCATTTCCTTTGGAAACGGTATTCTTGCTCTGGTTTCAGTCTGCACACGCCGGTGCAAAGCATGCACTCGCCGAGATTGGATGTGCTTTTGCCCGAAAAGAGGTGGGAGAGAGTGGCGAAAAGCGCTGCTTCCACGTTGGCCATGGAGGATCGATGCCCGGCCTGGCGCCGCTATGCTGGTTTCGCCTACTCCTAGAATGGTCGAGGTATTCGCAACGTGCCCAGTCTAGAAGTCGATTTCAAAACAAGACGGGCGTGTTGTTGAGTATCATCACATCGCTGGTTGTTGCACCCAAGACTGCTGCTTTCGTGATGCCGTGATGCCCTCGAGCGCAATCTCCCTACCGCACGGCATTGCCCATGGGCGAGCAATTCCCTAAACCTCTACTAAGACCTAGCGGAAATCACCGAATCGCATGTTTGGGGTTCCGTTTCGAGGACACGATGATGTCCCTACGTACCTACCCAAGCCAGCGGCGCAACTCAACGGGTATTAGACAGGACTCGACTACAAGCAGTACGTATCATGCCGGTATACGAGTACGACTCGACTCCTATTTTAAATAGTACTTTTACCTTGTCTGCATACTCGTGTTCGTACCCGGCTGCTGTCGTGCAACTGCCAACTGACTGCTGACTGTTGTTGTAGCTAGACTGGCTGGTCTATTGCTTCATTTAGAGCGGCCGCATGCTCTGTTCACCTCAGCTGATAGACTTATTCGTATAATATCATAGCACTCCTGCAAGCTGTATTTATAGCTGCAGCTGCGGCATCTTGCAGCCAGAGGGCGAGGTGCATATTCTACAGCAGTACGCGACATGTGTTAAGAATTTGGTAGATTTCAGGCTTAGTTTTTTTCGAAAAATAAGAATTTACACCTAAGCATTTGTGCTCAGCGAGGAACGCCACTCTAAATCCTATACAATCGCCTTTAAGAGCCTACGCTCAACGTTGAGATCATAATAAGCCGCGAGCCTTATTAATAGCCAAAATGGGAGTTTCTTAACTGCTGTCACGTACTGTATGCCCAAACAACAATGGAACACCTGTTTATTATGTACCCAGGTACCCGGGTACATACCCGAGTATCAGCAATAAAAATCAGATGTGGTACCTGGGTGCCCCAGAGTATGTAGTATGTACCCTATTTAGTATCAGGTACCAGGTATACTTGTATTATAAGCTATCGCTATTATTAGTCGCTACGAGTATAGAAGTAGAAATTCGCGGAGGAGGGTATTTGTAACTGCTGTCAACTTGAGCGCGTTCGTGGAAGGTACATGAGCCGAAAAAAGGTACTGGTACAGCTTTTAGGGTGTACGGCTAATGTCGGACGCTTCAGTGAGCTCGAAAGGGCTCCCTATTTAATTGGCGCCGGCAAAATTCGAAACTCGCGTAAACACACCCTTGATGAGACAACGCCAATACATTATGTTGCGATGTTCCCAGGGAGATGTCCCAGAGACGCCGCGAATGCTTCAAGCTCTCTACAACGCCGTGATATCGTCGAGCGTGGATGACGAGGAGGACGAAGAAGCCCTCCAGCTCCTTGCCGAGCTGCTGGCTGAAGAGGGGGTTGACCCCAACGCTGGAAACGAAGCATTGTGGAGTAACGTGAGCCCTTGTTTGTCAGTGCCTCGAGCTGTTTCCTTGAGCACACTGAACTTGACCTTGATTTGAGAGTACTTGTGTTTTAGACTACACAAGACAGTATGTACTTGGCACTACTGTCTAATCTCTTTGCTCGTACATTATGTACGATGTATTATCTCTGTGTCGTCGTTTGTGATCACTGAGCCTGTACTTCGTATCTCTCTAGGATGAGGAAGGGGCGTGGACGCTGGGTGTGCTGGATGTCGTCGAGTAGGAAAAGAACGGTTGAATACGAAGAACACAAACACACACAACAAACTTGCGGTACTCGTACGTGGTATTGACCTTTTCGAGACCACATTTGCGCAGGCGTTATCGTTGTGACCCCGTTTTGGGGACGTAATACTAGTACTTGGAATTAGAGTTGAAACATTCCTTGCAGTGGGACAGCTGCAACCTCTCTTTGAGGATAAACTACTTGGAATTGAGTAGGACCATTTTTGCTGCAATTAAAACGGCTGAAGCGATGGGCGCGCGGATTTGTTTCCGCTGTTGATATTATATGAGATACACGAACAGACTTTATTTACGTACACGTGCAGGGCCAACAGGCGCTAGCCGACCTTTGTGGCAAGCTGCTACCCTTTGCTGTACTCCTCTCCGTACCGCCTATATACGAGTACAGAACCAAGTCTACGACGTATACGTCGTGCACGATTTTCCACATGGGGCATGAGAGTAGGTTAGATAAAAAGCAGAATGTCTTGGTGAAAAGCCATGACCGCAGTTTTGATCGGACGCTACCTCGTACGTAATTGAGAGAGGGTATGGACAACAGTACCAACGCGCTTGAACCAGAAACTTAGCCTCACTATTCGCGCGTACGGCAGCAAATGCTGCTGCCTACTACCAGGTGCTGCTGTGCATCGCTCGATGTATTAGACCCAGGTATTCTTGCAAACGGAATGTGCAGCGATTTTTGCTGTCCGATATGCGTCGATGGCGAACAAAGCTGGCTTTCTTGTTCGCCGAGCAATCACAACGATGGCGATGGCGTGCCACACCCGATGGCTGGAGGTGTTCATACCCGCGTCCGAGCTTGCGGGTGTCAAAACACACTTTTTTCGAAGAGTACGTTGTGGTTGCAGTGCTGGCTGTTCGTTCCTTGGCAAATCAAGGCGCAGCAGTAGTACTACGATGGACCACAATATTCAGAACCCACGATAATCAGAGTTCACGATGGATAAAAAAAAACTACCTGGTACGTACTTTGTATCCCCCTATTTTTACTATTAATTACCATATTTGGTTCTGATTACTTTTTTTTCTGTTTGGTATTATTCGGTCGCCTCGGTGTCCTGTTGACAGTCGTACAAAGCATGCTTTTCATCTGAGGTACATATACGATTTGC
>JAYJME010002115.1:0-14438 GCA_036873775.1 Costaria costata
TCGCGCTTGGTGCTAGCAATGTCTGCCTGGTCGGTGAAAACCCGACGTGCTCCGTCCCGGCATAGTAGGGATGCGAGAGTCTATGTACATACGACCACGGCCGTGCATGATATGAGTACACCCCCCCCTGCATACCCGAGGAAAACCAAAACTTGAGGCGGATCAACGCAAGCACAGGCCGTTTTACCCGAAGAAACGACGGACTCACCCCCGTGTTGAAGCCCCCGGTGTCGATGAGGATGGGGTAGCCGCCCGCGACTGAGCGGCGCGGGAAGTTCCAATTTTGAAGTGGCAGAGGAAACAATCAGAACAGCAGCAGCAGTAGGGCAGCAGGGTATCAGCTACAAGATGGCAGCAGCAGCAGCAAGATAGCAGCCACAACAAGACAGCAGCAGAATAGCAGCAGCAGCAGCGAGACACCAGCAGAACAGCAGCAACAGCCTCATAGCAGCAGAGCATCATAACATCAGCAGCACCACAGCAGCAAGACGTCAGCGAACCAGTAGCAGCACCACTACACCAGCAGAACTGCAGCAGCAGCAGTAGGAGCAAGACAGCACCAGAGCAGCAGCAGAGCAGCAGCAAAACTGCAGCAGAACTGCAGCAGCAGCAGCAGCAGCAGCAGAAGCAGAGCAGCAGCAGGACAGCAGCAGCAGTAAAAAAACAGCAGAACAGCAGAACAGCAGAGGCAGCAGCAGAGGAGCAGCAGCAGAGCAACAGCAGCAGCAAGACCGCAGTAGAACAGCAGCAGAGCAGCAGCAGAACAGAAGCAGCAGAACACCAACACACAACAGCAGACCAGCAGCAGCAGAACATCAACGCTCAACAGCAGAACAGCAGCACCAGCAGCAGAACATCGACAGCGGTTGCTCTCGCGTTAAGGCGGGCGTGTCCGTAGCATAAGGGCGACGGAAACGCAGAAACGGCAAGCGGGGCAGGGATTAACCGTCACGCGCCCCTCTGCGGTGGTGCCGTGGTACATGTTGGCACCGAGAGCGGGAAAAACGAGCGGCACGCAGCATTGAAACATAAATATCAGTTTGCGTGACGCGCGTACCTGCCCGCTCACAGACCAACACACATAAATACACACACACATGCGAGAAAAGGGCGCAAATAGGCGCTTGACCCCAGCGGGGGTAGCAAAACCACGCGAAATTACGCAAAAAAACGTGTTTTGATTCTGCCGTCCCGACTGCTCACGGGATCCCCCTCCATCGATTGCTCGTCTGATTGATATGGAGGAAAAAAGCAAAGGGCTGCCGTCCAAGGATTGCCGTGCACGCACGCGCCAATCAAAAACGTTTCGCGGGATGTCGCGCAGATGCTACGTCAAAAAAAAATCGGGGACCACCGTGCTTCGGACGCCCCCTGCTTCGATTGCGTGACAGCCCCCCTGCCCTTTGTTCAGGAGGAGCAACGGCGGAGCTAGAGAAGCCGGGGAAAGCCCTACCTCAGCCCTAGATAGTTAGAGTCCAACAGCAACCAGCAACCAGCACACATCGAGGCATGCATAAAGTACCGTACCACGCCGTAAAACGGTGAGCCGGTCGCCGAATGCACGCCGCTTGACCTTAACGCGCCTTTTGCAGTCGATCTGCGCTGCTGCACCCATGGGGGGACGTTGGGTCGTACATCTCTCGGCTGTGGGCCACTCCGTGCGTGTGCAGCGCAGACGTAGTAGCAGCATCACCAAACAGAAAAAAAAATAAGGAGAGGGCGAAAACAAACCAGCCAATCCATCAACCAACCAGTCAATTCATCAGCCAACTACCCAAAACCCATCACTTTGCCGTCTCACCACGACCAAGCCGTGCACGCCACACAACAATACCCCCACCTCCACCGTCCACCGCCCCCAACTCCCCCAACCCCCCCCAGTGCTAACACAAAACAAATGAAGCCCGAGGACTCACTATCGCTGTAGACGATCTCGGGTTCCGGTCGGAAGTATAACCACTCCACCGCCGGGACGATCGTATCCTTGTCCTCCCCGTCCGCCAGGCAGATGTCGAAGTAGTCCCGCGACGACGAGCACTGGTCGATGGAAAGGCGGTTCCTCCGCGAGAACTTCACCTGCCGGCGAGGGGTGTTTTTAGGGGGAAGGGATGTTTTAGGAGGGGGGGCAGGGGACAGGCAGGGCGAAAACGGTTCATCGCACCGGCGAGACACGCTTTTACTTGCAGTATTTCTTCGAAGTATTTATTTACGCCACGGCCCATCATTCCATCTGACCATTGGGTTGGATCAGGCCTCGCGTCCCGACGTAGGGGGGCCTCGCCCGGGATAATCAACCCCGCGTTGAAGTGCGCGCTTAACGCGGTGACCATCCGTGGGAATGAAATGTTAGTGCAGAAAATAAAAAAGTTGCTACCTACGCAGTTAGTGCAGAAAAATTGACCAATCAGAAAACTGCGGGCACGAAATCCCTTTCTCTCAGGGTGAATTTTACTTGTGGAGAGGAAGCGCAAAAACCATGTGAATCAGAGAGGAGGGGCTTTGCCTCTGCAAGAGGCGACCGGCCTTTGACGGTGTTCGTTCGCGTGCTGGCTATAGGTAGAGGCCCCTCGATTATCGTCTTACTTTTTCATGGAGACTCGGCAAGACACATTTTTTTGGGAGAGAGGCAGCGCCAAAACGACGACCCAGAGAGGAAGCGCAACAACGATGACTCAAGACAGGCCTCGCCTTGAACAACGAGACCGGTGCTTTGCGGTGTTTGCGTGCTGGCTGTAGGTCGAGGTCCAGCGATTCGTGGTGTCACTTTTCACAGATCCGATCGGCCAGGCAATTTTTTCGAGGGAGAGGCAGCGCAAACACGATGTTACTCTACAGGAGAGAAGGCCTTGCCTCGTAAGAGGAGACCGTTGTTTGACGGTGTTCGCGCGTGCTGACTGCATATCGAGATCCCACGATTCGTCTTGATGTTCGCGTGGAGATTCGGGGGGAGACAGAAACAACGCGGTTACACTCACAGAATGACGAGGCTCTCGCCGTGTGATGCCGCCGCAGGAGTGGTCGGGATATTTCGCGACAAATGGACGCTCCCGAGACGTTTTTATTTTGTTTTTACACATTCGGGAAGGAGGGAAATCGAAGGAAACTTGGAGAAAGAGATTGCCCGAGAGAGGCATGATGCAAAGATGACAACAAGTGTACTGCTGTAGGTCTGCATCGAGAATAGAGGTTTTCGTTACGGTGTGACGACAAAGCTTTCCACATTGAGATGCATTTTGTTTTCTGGTTCGTAGTTTGTGACCGCAGAGCGTATGTCTTGGTCTACTGTACGTAGGAAATATAAGAAGTACGGACCCTGGGTGTGCTGCATGTCTCGAGTAGAGTTAACGGTTCAATATGAACGACAAAACACACACCCACGTCTTGGGTTCTGGAACCCTACTAACAGAGCTCTAGTCTATACCGGTATAGTAAAATTTCAGAGTTGTCCGGAACTTTTCGGAGATTTCCAGAGGTATGAAAGATAACGGTTCACAGGCAGGAGTTGAAAAACAAATTACAAAGGGGACGGCAGCAAAAGGGCGGCAACTGGAGTTGAGTTATACTGTGTTGGGGGAATACGGGTGCAGTTATCAGTGAATAGACTACCGATACTGCTACTGGATCGGGCTTGCCGTAGACTGACAGACAAACGCGGCGAGAGTTTCCTCTATGCGACAAAGGAGGCGTGATGATGGCGACCGACGACGACGATGATGGCAGTGCCTGCCTGCGTACATTGCCCCTTTTCCATTGTTTTGTTCCGACACCCCGACCCCCCTCCTTCAAGCACAAAGCGCGAGACGAATCTACCAGGACTATGCCCGTGCCCTTTCCTCAAGCACCCTCTTCGTTTTCAAACGAAGCGTCACCCTGACGCGTCCAGGGGCTGCTGCAAGCCTGCTGCCGGAAAAAATCTATAACGTCACGTATACCGCGCGCGTGAACGCAACCAAGAACGTCGCTGTCGGCCATCTTCAGGTTCAACACGGCGGTGCGATGGCGGAGGCGGGAGGGGGGTGCAAGGAACGAGCGCTGGAGCGCATCGCACCGGTGTGTAGCAACTCTATCGCGCCGCCTACTCCTTGCGCGACGGCAGCCAACTCACCAACATCCCGCCGATGATCCTATTCCGATTGGCAACGTATCCAATTCCACTGTAGGGGACCTATCCAAAACGGCGTTACAGGACGGGAGGGGAGGGGGGGCGGGCGTATTGTAGGAGGCAGGAAAGAGCGGAAGAAGCAGGCCGGGGAGAGAAAAACATACCAAGTACTAGCCAGCACTAAGCGAACGCAACCCGTTGCTTTCTTGTAATATCTTGTGCGTGGGATGCGCTTAACTAGGTGTGGGATGTGAGATATGACGGAAGGGTGTGGACCCATGTGCCGCACGGTGCTGCGAGACGATTTCCAGAAAACGTAAAAAACGATAAAAGGAGCCACGAAACCAAGAAACAAAAAGGCAACTTGCGGAATTGCCCCATAGGCGGGGCATACCCGCACCCACACCCTCCCAACTCGCAACATACGACCGCGATGCACGCTTCTGATCAAGACGAAAATAGACGCAAGGGAGGCACGAACAAATAACGTATTGGGAGGTGCCAGCTGTGACCCCGATACCGTCCACCACCGAACACACACATCACATCTCGACCAAAGGGGGGGAGCAAACAAAAAAGCAAGCAAGAAAAAGCAAAGCAGATGGGGAATGACGCGTTGTTGCGGCGTATAGTGCTAATCAAACCCAACTCCATTTCCCCGCCCCCCCGCCCTTGTCCGCGTCCCCTTCTCAAGAAGCGACAACTCCATTTAATCAAAAGCGCAACAAAGCTCAAAATCGTCCTATTAATAGGAGCCAGCCATACGCGGCCGAGCTCGACAGTTGGTCTTACGGGGCCGGATTCCCGCTATCTAAGGCCAACAGCCGCGCAGGGCGATGCTTTAAGACAAGAAGCCCCCTGGGAGCTGACAGCTACGAACGGACGATCTAGGCGCAAGCGGACGAAAGGCTACGCGAGATCATCGTGTTGGCGCGTGTGGGGGGGGGTCGATGGCAAGAACAAAAACCGGGATTGTTTTCCTCGCCTTAAGGCCAAGCTGAAACCGGCCGAGGTTTTCCGTTATCCCAACACGCCCGTGGAGATCTTCACACTGGCTAGCCTGCAAGAAAAGGGAAGACGAACAAAAAGGGCACACGCGGTGTCACGTGGGAAATCAATCACTCCAAACCCCAGGCAGGAGTGTTTACTACGATTTTGTCCCACATGTATAATAGTTAGTCCACACCCACTCCTCATTTCATCTTCAATCCAAGAAATTTCCCAGGCGGTCGGGGATAGGGTTGGGGGTTTACAGTCAAGTACATTTCAACCATTTAGTCGAAGCTGGGTCAAAATCTATACAGTTCTCGCCCCTGACGCGGGCAGGAACGACATTGCGAAAACGCATGTTATATCAATAGGAGGCGTTTCCATCTATTAATAGGGGTCCGGGAGACCCGACATTTCTAGTTCCCCTCAGCTGCTGCTGTAGTCCCTTGTAGCTGCACGTCACGCCAAGCATCTCGACTTTCCATTCCGCTGTTGTTGTCCACTTCAACTGCACATCACACCTATAAGGCACTGGTAGCGATGTTACCGGCGATGGTCCTCGTCTTGTGTCAATCAATGCAGTAGAGTCGCTAAACACAGCAGAAGAGCAAGGCCTCCCAATCCGGCAGAGGCAAACAAAGAGCCGACTCGAATGGATAGTTTAAGTAACACAGTTTAATTGGATATTCTCCTTATACTCTCCTGTTGACCCTGGATTATGTCCCGGGGAGTTACTCACTATACCAAGATTTGGTGGTGGTTTTTTCGCGGGAGATCCGGAAATAAACCGCCAGTTTTTTTACTTTACGTCGCCAGCTGATGTTATGCTTCTTTCATGATAACATGTTCCAGCGTAGTATCCACACTGCAGCCAGCCCCCCCCCTTAAAGAATCGGTCAAATTCCTAGCTATAATAGATAGTAATGATTGCGCACGAGCCGTATCATACAGATCCCACCCGGCAAAAATGTGCGTAAGAGCCGTGTCATTCAGATCCCACCCGGCAGACATGATCGAGACCGTGCACATAATATAAACTAGGGATAAATCAGCCCCGAAAAATCTAGATAATTAAATTGGCATTTGGTCTGCACGATGTGTGGTAGTATCTGACACCCACGCCACCCCAGTTCGTGCCCGGGCACGGACATAAACAAAATAAGCTCGAGAATGCTACGCTCTCGGAAAATACCACTGTTTCGGAAACAGCACTGGCGCGCCCTTCCCCAACGCGGGTAGCCAATTCGTGGAGGTGTTCGGGGGGAAGGGGAGGAGATAAAACGCGCCGTCCCGTGGTACAAAGACATACTTTGGTGGTTTTGCACATCACCCAGCTTGCCACGCCCTTCGCATACCCTTCCTCAAGCCCCCCCCCCCTCCCCCCCTTTCCCCCTCCCAAGTCATTCGACGAAGTCATCCGTATGCAAGAAAATAAGCACAAGGTGCCGAAGTTCGCCTCACAAGAGGTTCCTACTGCAGTAGGGGATGCAGCTTACCCTACGTGTGACTCGCCGAATACGTCACGGCGCTTCGCGCGTGGTGTAAGCAAATATCTGCCTGGTCGGTCAAAACCCGACGTGCACCGTCCCGGCATTGTAGGGATGCAAGAGTAGATGGTCTTAAATACCATGCATGACTATGAGCACCCCCCCCTACCACCACCAGCAGCACTAAAATCTCGCACCCTCTAACTTTCGATCCACTATCGCCGATTTCAACGTCGCCCAGATCCGGACCGTCCCCCACCCGTGTTAATCGGCCACATGTATCGTCGGCCTAGGGTAACAAGCGTAAACACCCAGCAACAATGAATGCTCGCCCCCGCCCTCCGCAAACGCCTCTATACACGACGCAACACCCCGTGCCCACCACAACACTCTAAAAACCGACGAAGATAAACGAAAAAACGCGTTTTCTTTGCGTTGCTTCCTGATTCCTGATTCCGAAGCCTGTATGAGTCGAAAAAAACCACAAACATAAAAAATAAACACAATGTGAACGACGCAACACCCTGTGCCAATCACTAAAAACCGGCGGCACGTATTATAAACAAACGGGTTTGCTTTGTGTTGCTTTTGGGTTCCGGACCCCGGGCATGAGACGAACAAAACCACAAAAAAAAAGAAAAAGACAAAAGGTCTCTCACATTTTCGACGAGCAGGAAGCCCCCGGCAGCCGTGACGCCCCCCACCGGCTCGAGAACGACAGCGTCGAGCGCGGTGGCGTTAAGAGTCAGCTCGACCGAGGAGTTGGAGATGGAGGAAGCCGACGAGGACGTCGACGCCGAAGACAAGTCGTCAGGCACGTCACCCCAATCTTCGTCCGAAACTAAGGTGTAACCGTCCTCGAGGAAAGCGGCGCAGCTTTGCACGTAGTCTTCGTCGCAGACGGTCCCGACCTGGGAGGTTAAGAAAAACGGGGTACGGTAGTCAGCACGGCGCGGAAGGCATGGCGGGGCCGTCACCCCTGGAGTCTACCCGCCACAGCGTGGAACGGGCCTTGGTCGCGGTCGGATGCGCTTGATTTTGCGTGCGTCTTAGAACCCTTGTGGAGCTGCAGATAGAAAAAAAGTGAAAACGTAAAATGAAGCAATGCTGGCTGCTGGGTAGGGCACGCAGCTGATGTGAAGGTCCGAACAAAAATGCAAGGGAGTTGTATGACACTCGCGCAGCATCGGATGGCTAGACCGCACTGATCATTTCGTTGATCGCTGTACCTGGGTTCCAACATTGTTAGTCCAACATTGTTAGTATCATTCGTGTGCCTTCAACTCGTCCCTTGCTTCCACTCCACGAATCTGTAAGCCTACTGTTTTGCATATATGTTGTCTTCAGCGGAGGAACACAAGCTTATATCTATCGTCTAGTTATGCAATACACGGTGTGGGTTTGTGCTCGTTATACACCCACTACGACCTATATCACTTACAGTTTGGCTCCCAGCATTGTTCTAATGGAGACACATTCACAATGAACAATCGTTGGTAGTAGGATGGTAGAACATGGTTAATAGACCAACACATACATATCGTAGTTTCACTATGGACTATGATGGTAACTCCAGGCTATGAGGGCATTCAATTACCTTCATAGCAATACCGTCATGACCAATAGTAGTTTAGAACGATTCACAACTATGATGGTAAGTCCAGGCTATCATGGTATTCAATTACCTTCATAGCAATACCGTCATGACCCATAGTAGTTGAGAAGGGTTCACAAGCATATGTATCTCCCGGAATCCATATGATTACAACCCGAAGAGGCAGGTCAATGTACATTGGTCTTCAAGTTGAGGAACCCAGGCTCATATCTATCGTCGATTTAGGGTAACCGATTCTTAAGCAATACATGGTGTGGGGTTGTGCTCTTTATACACACAATACGCCCTACAGTACATCACTCGTATCTTGGTTCCCAGCAGAGTGTTAATGGAGTCAAAATGGACGATCGCTGTTAATAGGATAACATGATTTTATAGACCAACACATACATAGTCACACTATGGACCATGACGGTAATTCCAGGCCATGGTGGTATTCAATTGCCTTCATAGCAGTACGGTCATGAGCCATAGTAGTTGAGAACGGTTCACAAGCATATGTATCTTCCGGGATCCATATACTTGCAACCCGACTTGACAAACCGCGAGGGGGAACGCTGAAAAATCAATGCGTCCCTAGCAAAAAATGCAATAAATGTACCACATACAATGTGTGCTATCAAGGATTTTCTTAGTAACAACACGACACCGGTATTCCAAAAATACATGAAAGCTGGCGACGGATATTTAATATAATTCCAACACAATTCAATATTGGAAAAAAACCCCTTCAAATGATCATGGAATTTCGAAAGAACACTGACGATAAAAATAAAAAATGAGGACCCACACTTCAATACGCATACCCGTATCGTCTTATATAGGAATATCGAAGCAACATTAATCGAACCACAACCCATAATTAGTCATTCTAAAATTATGATTTATCAAGGAATTCGGTAATAAGAAATAAAGAATGAAGACCCACATTGAAGTACGCATACTTGTTTTATCTAGGAATTTCGCAAGGGCATAGAACACTGGCGACGAAAACTCCGTGTATTCACATTAAGAATTTCGAAAGAATGGAACACTGAGGACGAATAAATTATGTAGTCACAGTAACAACAACTCTGTATTCACATTTATATACACATACCAGTATAAACTCCAAGAATCAACGTAATTCCAACCCTATACCACGAAAACAACAAAACAGGAGGTGGCTCTAGTATACGTATATCTAGTCTCGTATTAAACAATATACTGATACTTCGTATACCTCAAGAACTAGAGACGCTGTAACCCAATACTAACAACTGACGAATCTCTCTTTCATGCACCAAACTCGAATGACGCACGTGGAACATAGGTCCAGGACATCGACACGGGATCAAGGGACCCGGCTTCAAGGGTTGTCGCAGACGTACAAGATGGGCGCACTTGATCATTCCTTGAGCTCCTTGCAACCATCTTCGTGTAGCGATTGGGGCATCAGGTTCTTGGTCCATACCTTTGTGACTTAAGTACTGCCCAATAGTGCCTTAGGTGGAAAGACGGGAGCTGTATAGTATCAAGTGTGCTGCTCGTACGTCTGTGCCCTTCGAGACATTGAACGAACGTCTGGATCGTCTTTTCATTTTTCAGGTGTGTGTGGGTTTGTGTTATTTTCAAGAAGGGCAGGACAATTTACATATGAACCCCATCAACGATCTGCATCAGCCGCATACATGACTTGAGCAGCACTAGTAGTGAAACCATTAGTTAGCCGTAAGAAAACGAAAGGTACTGCTCTTGTATTACTTACTGCTGCATACCACGAAAGTCTACATTGTTGAGAAACACAACTACTTCGCAATATATTACGGCGAGAATATCACAAACAAAACCACTTGTAAACAGCAAAACTACCATTCCTGTCGTCCGTCGTCAGGCCAGAGCTCAGCAGCAGCAACGCAGGTAGCTACCGCAAGACTATACCGTAGCTGCCTTACTTTCGATGTTGTCAACCATGTTGAGCGAGGGCTAGACGAGTGTGGGTGTGCAAATATCTACTAGGTAAAGGATAACATCAGCCATTAAGTTACGGGGTACCGCGTTACGGGAAAATACAAAATTACCCGCAACAAAAATATTTTCCTTTTTCGCTTAAACCTTATTCCGCATTCAAAAACTCTGAAAAGCTACTACTAATGCTGGTAGCAAAACACTCATGCTCCTGCTGTATTGGCTGCTGCTGCCTGCTCCTGCAGCTGCTGTTATGTTCGTGCTCCTCCAGCTGCACGCTGCTGCAGCTGCAGCTGCTTTGGTGCTGCTGTGCTGGTGCTGTACTTTGCTGCTGCCGCTGTGCTGTACTTTGAAAGTATCATAAACTGCGACTCTGTATGTCAAGGACCAAATAACCAAATGCAACAAAACCAATTGAACTACACGACAGACGAGTGCAGTACGTACCTGGCATGTACACATTTAGTTGTAAATAACTTAAACTAATAAGAACGAGCCCAAAAAAACGCATGGGAAATAAAAAATACACTAGCTGGGCCAGGCTTGAGGCCTGGCTCTTATGGGAGTTAGCGATGTGCGCAAAACCATCAACGACACCATCGACAAACCCGAGCGAACCGGTGGCGGAGTTTTGAGTTGTGGCCGCTTTAGTTGCGTTGAAGGTCGATCAACCGCTAGCTAACCATCCGGTGAACGCGTATAGACTCGAGGCAAGTAGTGATCTTGCCCTTTTGTCTGTTATCGGGGTCAAGAAGGAAGCAGTAGCAGGCGACTGATCTGTGCTCCAGGGGTTTCATACTTTCCAGCTGACGTATGGCACGTACGCTCGTTTCACGGCCATCATACTGAATGTTGTGTGCTGTGCTGTGGGGCTGTGTAGCAACGAGGTCGGAAGGTGGGCATGGGGGCTGAGGGTGTGGTGGTTCTGGCTGAAGTCTGGCCACGCAAGGGTGACGTCTCCAACTCAAAATTGTGGTTGAAGTGTTGTGGCGTTATAGCCTGTGGCAAACCATGCGTTGTTTGCTTGTGCTGGGGTGCGCGCTCGTTCCTGTCTGTAGTAATTGCTTGCTTATTGACGAAAGTACGGACTCTTGTACTACTGGCGAAGACCTGTAAAGAAGCATCCCAAAGAGTCAATGCAAAACCAAAGAAAAAATAAGCTTCAACTCTAGCCAACAGCCGGCCAAATGCGCAAACAACTCTTGATAAGGGGCAAGTAACACCGACCTCTGCCTACCTATACCTAGATTGGTCTATATATACGACTTGCGTTTCTACCCGCGATCCACTTTTGACGGCCAGCAAACGTCTCAAAACGATGTGTGCGCGTGCCTTAATTTCGCGGTTAACCCCCGAACAAAACGAACCGGTCGCCGACGTCGAGCCGTGTTTGCGACTTGGCCCAGCTTCGACAAAATGGTTGAAATATAGCTAACTCTAAAACCTTAACCCGAACGCGAACTCCAACCCCGACCGCCTGGGAAAGTTATCCTATTTTATTTATTAATAGTTACTTCCATCCCACTTATGGTCTTCGTCTTTCTACTCCAGCTCCCTATTACTATAAATAGTAGTAACTCAGACCCGGGGGCACTAAGCAGGATATTCTTCCCCCTCCCCACTACGGTACGTGCCTTCATTTTCATCGCGCGGAGGGTTCAACATTCCCACTGCTCGTCGATTTACATCGAACTGAAGTCATAACAAGGAGCTGGCGTACATTACCAACCATTCTATCGAAGCTGGGCCAAGTCGCATACACTACAGCCGACGACAGCTACCCGCGCTTCGATCGATAACTCAACAGTAGTTAGGAGTCTCTGTTTTGAGTGGTCTACGACTCAACAACAGCCACGAGAGTTTCTGTTGTGAGTCGTCCATAGCCCAACAGAGCAGTCAAGAGTCCATATTGTGAGCGGGTTAGAGCGATACAGTAGAGGCATCACATTCCACCCGCGCTGACCGCGTCGCAGGGGCGACGACAGGAAAATCCGTCTAAACTCGAAAAAACAAAACACGCGCGATGAAAGCACCGCACCGCTATTCCACCACATAAATTGTACCCAGCACAACTATTGCCGTGAAATCACCGCTGGACGTCACCGTTCGATTCCACCGCGTCTCCTTGATTGGTCCGCTACCCAACCATTCGGTCGCCCTCTTTCTTTCCGCTCCGCTTTTTCCCTCCATCGAAGGTGCGAACCAGACGACGCGCGCAGGTCGACCTCCCTCGCCTACAGCCCAAGCTCGGTCGACTATTACAGGGGACCACAGTAATCAGTACCCACGATGGACCCAAAAACCATAAAAATATACGTACCTGGTATACGTTTAAAGGATCTCAGGTCGATAGTTCTTCGCGAACAGCCCAACCGACAAAAAACATCACGTTTGTTACTTGCAGTTCTTCGTGACTAACAGCCCTTATTCCACCGAACATACCTTATAACGCAGCTCTTCTTTTTCTACCAGTACCACTAGCCCCCACTTCCAGCAAACAACCGACAGGAACGAGCCCAACACATCGTCAGCAAGCAAGTATCCGGCAGGAAAGAGCCCAACACATCGTC
Source organism: Costaria costata (assembly GCA_036873775.1). NCBI lineage: Eukaryota > Phaeophyceae > Laminariales > Agaraceae > Costaria > Costaria costata. The sequence goes on from JAYJME010002115.1 coordinate 12,712, forward strand.
AGCCAGAAGGTAACCGGCAGGAAAGACACAACACCAGGTCAGTAAAGCAAACACCGAATGGTGGCCACGAGCAAGTAGAACGATTTTGCTGCTTGCTGCCGTGCCGCTGCTATAGTGTTGTGCTTCTCGTACTGCTTTGGTGTATGCGTGCTGCTTTGATGTCTCGCTGCGTCTCCTGCTGCTACTGCTACAACTGCTGTGGGCCGGGGGGTTAACCCCTTTAGAACCGTATCCACGGCTTTGGGCGAAAAACACTTGTGATTATTGTGGGATCAATTTTGCAGCGGAAGAGAAGAGAAATATGTACGTCGTACATGATTTATACTGTTTCAACAACTAAAACAACAAAAGGATCGCGAGTCAACGTGCACCACAGAAGAATTGGTGCCTCAGCGAACACAGCACGGTTCCCACAAGCCACACGCAACAAGGACGGGCTAGTTGTTTGCTGCATGCTGTGCCGCTTCTATTGTATGCTGTCTTGCTGCTACTGCTTTGCTGCAGATGATATGCTTCTTTGATACCTGTTATACGTTCCTGCTATGGTGCGTCTGTACTTCTGCTGCTGCTACTGCTAATGCTGCTACTACTACTGCTATGTGCTGGGGAGTCAATAATAACAAGAGAAGAGAGAGATGTGTACTTGTAGAATATGCAAGTAGATGATGCTTTATGCTGTTCAACAAAAAACAACACCAAAATATTCACGAGTCAGCGTGCACCGGAGCTGGCGACTCCTTGGTTGCGGCAGGGGCGGCGCCCAGCCCTGACGATTGCATGCTCCCTGATGTGGCTTCTAGCTGTCTAGCCTTCATTTTCGCCCTTTTACGTGCTCATGCGTCAACCCAGGGTCACAGAGCAGGCTTTACCTCGTCCCGCACCTAACCTATACCAGGTATACCGATATTCAGGCTCGAAACTGGAAAACCACAAGTTCGTTAGAAGGAATCATCTGTTGGAATACCTATAGTCAGCGCCAGAAGCACTCCAGCAGGTACTAATAGTTCCTTATAACCAATCAAGTATATGCCAAACACCAAACCCCACGTGGATGACCTTCATTGACGGCACCCCTCCCCCCCCCCCCACTGTCACCCACAATCAAGAAGTAGGCACAAAGTGCCGAAGTCCGTCTCGCAAGCGGTTCTTGGTAGGATGCAGTTTACCAATCACGCAACTTGCCGAACACCTCAAGGCGCTTCGCGCTTGGTGCAAACAGTATTTGCCTGGTTGGTGAAAACCGGACGTGCTCCGTCCCGGCAGAGTAGGGATACGAGGGTCTATGGTCATACGACTACGGCCATGCACAAATTGAGTACCCCCCCCTGCTCTCTTCCCCCTCCATAATAATTCAAAACTCTGGCACTCACCACGCACGCCTCGCATTCCTTGGATAGGCCCAGACTGCTGCTGGAACTTGTGGTGGTGCCGCTGCTACTGCTGCCGCTGGTATCACCGCTCGAGGTCGCTGCGCGCCTCCTGCCCTGGCCAAAGGAGGTCAGGCCAGAATCCGGCAAATTTGCCTCGTACAGGTCGAAGTCGCAGGTGGCGCAGAAGTCGTCGGAAGGTTTGACGATGCAAGCCGTGCACAAGCTCTCCACCTGCGTTCCGTGGTAAGTCTTCAGGTAGAACATCTTGTTCCAAAACGCGATGCGACGCAGAGGGTGGGGGTGGAGAGGGAGAGGGAGAGGGTGCCGCTGCACGCGTGCACACCGCAAACACACGCA
>JAYJME010002116.1:0-14437 GCA_036873775.1 Costaria costata
CGAGGTGGTTCGTGGCTATGGGTGTTTGCCGTGTTGTTCAGTTCTGCTTTCGGGTACATGCTCCTCCGACCACTCGACCGTGGTGCTGCTGCGTACGAACTGGAAACGTATGCATCAACTGCAGTACGTACTGCTCCTATTACGGGGGACCATAGGTAATAGGACCAAATATTGTTAGCAAAAACAGGGAAATTTATAGATTTTGGTGTCTGCAGTAGGTCCTATTGTGTCTACAGTAGGTCCTATTGGCCATGGTTCCCCGTAATAGTTGCGTAGAAAAGCCAAAGTAGGGAACTATATAGTTTTTAGTATTTACAGTAGGTCCTATTGTGTCTGCAGTAGGTCCTATCAACTATGGTCCCCCGTAATATCTATAAAAGGCTGCACCGTAGCAGTGGTGGTGACGTCGCATTGAATGTTCAATACTCTGCCGGTTTGAATATTCTCCGCGAGAAACTGACTATTATGTGAGCCACCGGACCACCCGCGCCACTGCACCCGTGACACACCCGCCCCACACGGCAGCGCTCGGTAACACCGGCGAAAGAACGGGCGCCTCGGCGAGCGGGGGGTGTGTAGAGGCGCCGTCTCGGAGACGGTGTGTTTGGCCAGGGGCATGGCGGAGGATCAAAATATATTGAGAATCCCAGTACCACACCGCAACAAATTCGGTATGACCCATCGAATCTGCTGGTGTACGTGCTGCTGTAATCTTGTAGCACATGGTGGGTGGGGTGGTCGGTGGATGTATAGGTTGGCGGGGGCGAGAGTGGGTGGTTGGGTGGGTGAGTGGGTGGGCGGGTCGGTTCGTGGCGATGCTTGTTTGCTGTGTTTTTCTGTTTTAGTTTTGCTTTCAGGTCCATGGTGCTTCCACTACTCGACTATGGGGCTGCTGCGTGCGAACTGGTTACGTACGCATCTACTACCATACGTACTGCTCTACTGCTGTAGTACATGGTGGGTGGGTGGATGGGTTGGTGGGTGTGATGGGTTGGTGGGTGAGTGGAGAGGGTCGGTTGGCACGGGGGTGAGTGCGTTCGTGCCTGTGGTTGGGGGCCCTGATATATTGCTTGTTACTTGCATTGTGTTATCGCCCGCTATACCGGCCCCGCCCTTGCATAGTTCAGCGTACCACTACCGTAGTGGGTATATATATGCCGGGAACTATTGCGCCGTCAACCCCCCCCCCCCGTGCGGGTTTTGTAGGATGCAGTTCACCCTTCATGCGACTCGCCAAACACCTCACGGCGATTCGCGCTTGGTGCTAACAATGTCTGTCTGGTCGATGAAAACCCGACGTGCTCCGTCCCGGCATAGTAGGGATGCGAGGGTCTATGGTCATACGGCTACGGCCGTGCATGATATGAGTACACCCCCCCGTGTCGGATGGTTCTAAGTCAAAAATATCGTGTAACGCTGTTTTGAGTGCGTACAAGATCAAATTGGAATGTGGCGTCCCAATTATTACCCTATTTCTCAATTAACAAACGTCGGCTGTGAGCGTTATTCCCTGGATGTTACCTGGTCTATACCTCCTACGTAATAGGTTTCCATCGCGATAAGACTGAAACCAAGCACTGGGGGGGGACCGGACGACACATGTGGCTACGATTTGTACATAGTACCGTTGGGCACAGAAATACTTCCACAGCGAGTCGAACTGGAAAGCAACGGCTGCTTGAAAACTATGGCAAGTCGTCTTGTTGATCCTGCCTGCCGTTACCACCCAGCGAGGTCACTGACTATGAACCACAGGCCTCCGTCATGATGTCAAATATGAACCTCATATATATCCTGCGTAGTACGCGCGACGCGTTCGCGCGAGCCAAGTGTAATCGTATGATATAATTATTATGTAATGATATAACATGATACTACATTAGTCGTATGATACGCATGTATCGTGTGGAGATGAGTTCCGACGAACTCCCCCACCTCACAGCAAATAATAGTGTGTATCTACCTGGTAGTTTGTTTTTGAATAAGCCATACGAAAGCAATCGTAAAATATAGCGATGTACGTCACGTTACAGCCCCAAATCTTCACCGATGGCTCCCTCATGGGGATGCAGCCATTATCCAAATGTGTGAATGAACAATATTTACGTGTACCCGGTATGATGTAGCATATTATACGGATATTATACTACTTTGCATGTGTATGTTCAGCATCGAATACCGAATGACTCAACGTCGTCATCGATGCACAGATCTATTTCCCAACAAGCGAGAAACTTGTTTTTGTGCTGTTTTCTATGTACTAGGGGTACCACCGCTGCTACGCCAGTGGGGATGGCATACGGCCACGGCTCGTACGTAGGTAACACGGCCACACACACTCACCCTCCATCGCAAGCGGTCCACTGGGAATACTATAACAGAGCTGGCCTTGAAGCTCCAGGCGACTTCTACAACAACACACGTACTTCGGCATTTATGTGGAAGCATCAATCAGCGGTGGGATCACCACCAACGGACCAAAACATACTATGAGTGTACACTGCGTCCTGAAAACCAACACGGGAACCGCTTACAGCCAGCAACCCATTCGCCCAGATGACACCCTGCCCACCCACACCCACCCGCGCCCCTACCCACGCACCTACCAACACCCACTCACGACCCTATACCCAACCACAAACCCATCTCGTACTGTGAGCAATACAGCAGCAAGGGCAGCAGTGGTAGATGCATCGGTTAATACGCCGAGTCTGTTCCTGTATAGTGCTGCTGGGATTAGCATTGATACAAACACACCCACCCCCCCCACCCACCCATCGAAGAACCTACCCCTCCACCAATATTATCACCCATCAACCCACCTACGACGTACAGCAGCAGCAGATGTGTTGCTTTATGCTGGGTTTGATCCCGTACGAGAAGAAAGCCCCCGACCTACCCTCATGAAAGCCGACACACATCTTAGCTCCACTCTGTTAGGATACTCCGCCATGCCGGGGGCCAACCAAACCGTTCGTGTTTATCGGTATTTAAGTGGTGGAGACAGGTTTGACAGCTTTTCGGTTCTGACTCGATTTGGAAGCCATTTTTCTTTTTTGTTTTCGACTCGTTTTTTCGTCCTGCGGCGAAACGACACCGCTGTTCTATGGCTTCCGGCGACTGATGTCTGCGTTCTTCACATAAAAGCAGTATTTCTGCTCATTGCCATTTAGAACACCCAGTGTCCGTGCCGAAACTGCACCCGAGAGAGAAGCCAGCTCTGTGGCTACAAACTAGGACCCGGAGATAGCAAATCACTCTCAGTGACTTGAGGAGATTTGACAATGCAATGCGATGTCATCGTACGGTACAAAGACGAAGGCTACTGTTAGCGGGCTTCGTGGCACGCATGGGGGAGAAACGCCTGCCGACGAGGGTGAATCCTCGGGGAGGTTGTCGGGGGTAACAACTATTCCACAAGACAGGAGTGGAACTGGATGAGGCACCTTGAGTAGGGCATTAAGGTACTCGGCATCAATTTCGAAGGGTGACACGAGGCAGCGCAGAAGGGAGGATGTAAATAATATTCCTTTTGTTTGCAACAAATACGCGTGATGACATCAAGGTGTGACCGTGGTGTGACCGTGGTGTCACCATGGTGTGACCGTGGTGTGACCGTGGTGTCACCATGGTGTCACCATCGTGCACAGACAAGTCACAACACCATGTGACCGTGGTGTGACCGCGGTGTGACCACAGTGTGACCATGGTGCGACCATGGTGTGACCGTTGTGTCAACGCGGTGTGACTACAGTCTGACCGTGGTGTGACCGTGGTGTGACCATGGTGTGACCACGGTGTGACCGTGGTGTGACCAAGGTGTGACCATGGTGTGACCACGGTGTAGCCGTGGTGTGACCATGGTGTGACCGTGGTGTGACCATGGTGACCCCATGGTGACACCGTAGTGACATCATGGCACCATGGTGTGGCCAAGGAGTGACCGTTGGTTGGCCGTGGGGTGACGATGGTGTGACCGTAGTGTGACCGTAATGTGACCGTAGTGTGACCGTGGAGTTACCATGGGGTGACCGTTCTGTTACGGTGGCGTGACCATGATGTGACGATGACGTGACCATGATGTCACCATGGGGTCACCATAGTGTCACCATAGCGACAACATCGTGGACAGAAAAGTCACCACACCATGATGACACCATCGTGACACCGTAGCAGCATTGTGTGACCATGGTGTCCCCGTTGTGTCACCGTGGTGTCTCCATCGTTTGACCGTGGTGTGGCCGTGATGTGACCATGGTGTGACCGTGGTAAGACCATGGTGTGACCATTGTATGACCATGGTGTGACGGTGGTGTGACCATGGTCTGACGACGGTGTAGCCATGGATTCACCATGGTGACGCCATCGTGGACAGACATGTCACGACACTATGGTGACGCCGTGGTGACACCGTGGCTACATGGTGCGACCATGGTGTGACCATGGGGTGGCCATGGTGTCATCATGGTGTAACCATGTTAATACCATCGTGTGACCGTGGGTTGAACGTGGTGTGAACATGGTGTGACCATGGGTTGACCACGGTGTAGTTGTGGTGTGACTGAGGTGTGACCGTGGTGTCAACATCGTGTGACCATGTTGTGACCGTTGTGTGACCATCGTGTGACCACGGTGTAGACGTGGTGTGACCATGGTGTGACCGTGGTGACACCGTGGTGACACCGTGGCACCATGGTGTGACCATGGAGTGAGCGTGGGTTTGCCGTGGTGTGAAGATGGTGTGATCGAGGTGTGACGGTGCAGTGACCATGGGGTGACCGTTTTGTTACGGTGGTGTGACCACGATGTGACGATGACGTCACGATGGTGTCATCATAGTGTCACCATAGTGTCACCATGGCGACGACATCGTGGACAGGAAGTTCACCACACCACGGGGACACTATCAGAACACCGTGGTTACACCGTAGCAGCATGTGTTGACAATGGTGTACCCGTTGTGTCACCGTGGTGTTACCTTCGTATGACCGTGGTGTGACCGTGATGTGACCATGGTGTGACCGTGGTAAGACCATGGTGTGATCACGGTATGACCATGGTGTCACTGTGGTGTGACCATGGTCTGACGACGGTGTAGCCATGGATTCACCATGGTGACGCCATCGTGGACAGACAAGTCACGACACCATGGTGACGCCGTGGTGACACCGTTGCTACATGGTGCGACCATGGTGTGACCATGGAGTGATCATGGTGTCACCGTGGTGTCACCATCGTTCGACCGTGGTGTGGCCGTGATGTGACTATGAGGTGACCGTGGTAAAACCATGGTGTAACCACCGTATGACCATGGTGTGACTGTTGTGTGACCATGGTCTGACGACGGTGTAGCCATGGATTCACAGTGGTGACGCCATCATGGACAGACAAGTCACCACACCATGGTTCCTCCGTGGTGACACCGTGACTACATGGTGCGACCATGGTGTGACCATGGAGTGAGCACATTCACGGTGGTGTCACCATTATGTTCCCATGGTGTGACCGTGGGTTGAACTTGGTGTGAGCATGGTGTGATCATGATGTGACCACGGTGTAGACGTGGTGTGACCAAGGTGTGACCGTGGTGACACCGTGGTGACACCGTGGCACCATGGTGTGACCAAGGACTGACCGTGCGTTGGCCATGGTGTGAAGATGGTGTGACAGTAGTGTGACCGTAGTGTATACATAGTGTGACCGTGAAGTGACCATGGGGTGACCGTTTTGTTACGGTGGGGTGACGACGATTTGACGATGATGTGACCATGGTGTCACCATGGTGTCACCGTAGTGTCACCGTGGCGACGACATCGTGGACTGAAACGTCACCACACCATGGTGACACCATCGTGACACCGTAGAGGCATGGTGTGACCATGGTGTCCACGTTCTGTCACCGTGGTGTCACCTTCGTTTCACCGTGGTGTGAGTGTGGTGTGACCATGGTGTGACCGTGGTAAGTCCATGGTGTTACCACGGTTTGACCATGGTGTGACTGTGGTGTGACGATGGTCTGACCACGGTGTAGCCATGGATTCACCATGGTGACGCCATCGTGGACAGACAAGTTACCACACTATGATGACGCCGTGGTGACCCCGTTGCTACATGGTGTGACCATGGTGTGACCATGGAGTGACTATGGTGTCATCATGGTGTCACCATGTTGCTACCATGGTGTGACTGTTGGGCTGATCGTGGTGTGAACATGGTGTGACCATAGTGTGACCAAGGTGTAGACGTGGTGTGACCACGGTGTGACCGTGGTGTCAACATCATGTGACCATGTTGTAACCGTCGTGGGACCATGGGGTGATCACGGTGTAGCCGTTGTCACACCATGGGGTGACCGTGGTGACACCGTGGTGACACCGTGGCACCATGGTGTGACCAAGGAGTGGCCGTGGGTAGGCCGTGGTGTGAAGATGGTGTGATCGAAGTGTGACCGTGCAGTGACCATGGGTTGACCGTTTTGTTACAGTGGTGTGACCACGATGTGACGATGATGTCACCATGGTGTCACCATGGTGTCACCATAGTGTCACCATGGCGACGACGTCGTGGACAGAAACGTCACCACACCATGGTGAAACTATCATAACGCCGTGGTGACACCATAGCAGCGTTCTGTCACCATATTGTCCCCGTTGTGTCACCGTGGTGTCACCATCGTTTAAACCTGGTGTGACCGTGATGTGACCATGGTGTGACCGTGGTAAGACCATGGTGTGACCACGGTAGGACCATGGTGTCACTGTGGTGTGACCATGGTCTGACGACGGTGTACCCATGGATTCACCATGGTGACGCCATCGTGGACGGACATGTCACGACACTATGGTGACGCCGTTGTGACACCGTGGCTACATGGTGCGACCATGGTGTGACCATGGAGTGACATTGGTGTCACCGTGGTGTAACCATTATGTTACCATGGTGTGACCGTGGGTTGAACGTGGTGCGACCATGGTGTGACCATGGTGTGACCACAGTGTAGCCGTGGTGTGACCACGGTGTGACCGTGGTGTCAACATCGTGTGACCGTGGTGTCAACATCGTGTAACCATGTTGTAACCGTCGTGTGACCATGGTGTGGCCACGGTGTAGTCGCGGTGTGACCATGGTGTGACCGTGGTGACACCGTGGCACCATGGTGTGACCAAGGAGTGACCGTGGATTGGCCGTGGTGTGAAGATGGTGTGACCGTAGTGTGACCGTGGAATGACCGTGGTGTATCAACGGTGTGACCGTGGTGTGACCGTGAAGTGACCATGGGGTGACCGTTTTGTTACGGTGGTGTGACCATGATGTGACGATGATGTGACCATGGTGTCACCATGGTGTCACCACAGTGTCACCATGGCGACGACATCGTGAAGAGAAACGTCACCACACCATGGTGACACCATCGTGACACCGTAGCAGCATGGTGTGACCATGGTGTGCCTGTGCTGTCACCGTGGTGTCACCTTCGTTTCACCGTGGTGTGACTGTGGTGTGACCATGGTGTGACCGTGGTAAGACCATGGTTTTACCACGGTTTGACCATGGTGTGAATGTGGTGTGACGATGGTCTGACCACGGTGTAGCCATGGATTCACCATGGTGCCGCCATCGTGGACAGACAAGTCACCACACTATGATGACGCCGTGGTGACACCGTTGCTACATGGTGTGACCATGGTGTGACCATGGAGTGACTATGGTGTCATCATGGTGTCACCATGTTGTTACCATGGTGTGACTGTTGGGTTGATCGTGGTGTGAACAATGTGTGATCATAGTGTGACCACGGTGTGGACGTGGTGTGACCAAGGTGTGACCGTGGTGTCATCATCATGTGACCATGTTGTAACCGTCGTGGGACCATGGTGTGATCACGGTGTAGCCGTGGTCACACCATGGGGTGACCGTGGTGACACCGTGTCGACACCGTGGCACCATGGTGTGACCAAGGAGTGACCGTGGATTGGCCGTGGTATGAAGATGGTGTGACCGTAGTGTGACCGTGGAATGACCGTGGTGTATCAATGGTGTGACCGTGGTGTGACCGCGAAGTGACCATGGGGTGACCGTTTTGATACGGTGGTGTGACCATGATGTGACGATGATGTGAACATGGTGTCACCATGGCGTCACCACAGTGTCACCATGGCGACGATATCGTGGAGAGAAAAGTCACCACACCATGGTGACACCATCGTGACACCGTAGCAGCATGGTGTGACCATGGTGTCCCCGTTCTGTCACCTTGGTGTCACCATCGTATGACCGTGGTGTGACCCTGGTGTGACTATGGTGTGACCGTGGTAAGACCATGGTGTGACCACGGTACGACCATGGTGTCACTGTGGTGTGACGATGGTCTGACCACGGTGTAGCCATGGATTCACCATGGTGACGCCATCGTGGACAGACAAGTCACGACACCATGATGACGTCGTGGTGACACCGTGGCTACATGGTGCGACCATGGTGTGACCATGGGTGACCATGGTGTCACCGAGGTTTCACCATGTTGTTTCTATGGTGTGACCGTGGGTCGAACGTTGTGTGAGCATAGTGTGACCATGGTGTGACCACGGTGTAGACGTGGTGTGACCAAGGTGTGACCGTGGTGTCAACATTGTGTGACCATGTTGTAACCGTCGTGTGACCGTCGTGTGACCATGGTGTGGCCGTGGTGTGACTATGGTGTGACCGTGGTGCGACCATGGTTTGACCGTGGTGTGACCATGGTGTAACCACGGTGTAGCCATGGTGTCACCATGGCGACGCCATCGTTGACAGACAAGTCACCACACCACGGTGACACTAAGGTGACGCCGTGGTGACACAGTGGCTCCATGGTGTCACCATGGTCACACCATGATGTCACCGTGGTGTCCCCACGTTGTTATCATGGTGTGACCGTGGAATGACCGTGGTGTAACCATGGTGTGACCGTGGTGTGACCGTGAAGTGACCATGATGTGACCGTAGTGTGATCGTGGGGTGACCACGGTATCACTGTGGTGTGACCATGGCGTCTCCATGGCGACGCCATCGCGTCACCACACCGTGGCTATACCGTGATCACACATTACTGAAACTGTGGTGACACCTTAGTGACACCTTCCTGACAGCGTGGTGACACCGTGGCTGCCCTGTGGCTACACCGCGGCTACATCGTGGTGACGCCGTGGCTACACCGTGGCTACACCATGGAGACACCGTGGTGATACCACGGCGACACTATGGTGTGACCATGGTGTTGCCATGGTGTGGCCGTGGTGTGACCGTGGTGTGACTATAGTGTGACCATGGTGTTACTATGGTGTGGTGTGACCTTCATGTGCCCATAATGTGACCACCGTGTGGCCATGGTGTAGCCACGGTGTTGTGACTTGTGGTGACATGATGGCGTCGCCATGGTGTAACCATGGTCACACCTTGGTGACACCATGTTCAACCCATGGTCCCACTACGGTGACGCCATGGTCATACGATGGTCACACCATTTTCACACCAGGCTCTCACCATGGTCACACCATGGCCACGCCATGGTCACACCACGGTGACACCGTGGTGACTAGTGGTGACACGATGGCGTCATAATGGTCGAAACAAGGTGTCACCACGGTGACACCATGGTCACATCATGGTCACCCTACTGTGGCACCATAGTGACACCATGGTCACACCATGGTGACGCCATGGTGACACCATGGTGGGTTCGTGGTGATTACGTGGTGACACATCCTCGGCGTACCTTATTAAGTAGAATAATGTACATCGTTGGCACAGTACCGCCCGGACTCCTTCTTGCTTTTATGTATGTTTCTAGTGCATGCCACTCGTTCTCCCAGTTTTTTCGTTTTTTTCCGTATTTCATTCTCCGTTGTTCCTGCTTCACTCTTAGCCTTTTCGTTTTTTCTCGCCTTTTCGTTTATTTGTTCTCTTACTGTTGGTGGATTATGCCTTTTCGGCACCCCCCATCCGCAGGCGTGGGTTTCTACAAGTGCGCATATTCTCTTGCGTAATATACTCTTGTAACTTCTCTTTGCTACTGCCTTTGAGCTTGGTTTGGTTCGGTTCGGTTCGCTTCGTTTAGCTTTCATTTTCTTTATAATTTATTCTGCTTCATGTTCGGCATTTTACGGTCGCTTCCGTGTCCTGTTGCCAGGTGTACCACGCATGTTTTACGTGTGTTTTACATCTGAGGTGTACGATCTGTACGAGCTTCGATGCCTATTTTCCCTGGTTTTTGTCCTTTGCTACATATCCCAAGGTATTGTTCAACTTCAGAGTGATCGGACTTCTTTCTGTGACCACGAACTTTATTTTTAACCGCGAGTCAATGTGAGAACAACTACGAAACTCAATGGACAGGGATCAAATGTCTACTACGTACGGGATTATTGAAAATACTTCGTATGCAATGTTAGAGATAAATATTTTATCATTACTAAGTATTTAATATTTTTGGGAGGCGACATGTGGACCCCTCGCTCCTGTTGTCATTCGTACAACGCCTGTATATATCATTAAGGACTATACATCCGTCAGTAGGTTATACACAACCCGTTGTACACGCGATCGAAGTATTCCACGCTGCTTGCGAAGTTGAGTTTCGACGAAATCATCGACCGCACAGCTGACGTCCTTTTTTTATGTGACAAGCTACGTGGGATACTTCGATCGCGCGTTCTACTGCTTATTTTGTATAACCTAATGGGGATGTATAGTCGTTATCGAGGGGAAGAACATCTAACAGACATGGAACTCGGGAAGTGTACACAAATATTGGTCGTCGGGCATGTATGATTTCATGAATGATACACGAGGATATATATACATTTATGAAGCGAACAAAGTCGGATCCCTGTGGGGCTGAGAGTATTGCAATACTAATGAAGATTGTGGGACCGGAGGGGGTGGGTTGTTTACGGTCCAAAGGTATACGAGTATAGCTGGTATCTGATACTTACACCAGGTATGGCTGGTATCTGATACAGATACCAGGTATGCCTGGTATCTGATATCATACCAGGTAGTATGTATTATACGTAAACTGATTTCCTCCCTATTTTTCTCACGTGAAGGGTACGATTTGCTTCAGTTACAAAGCGCATTATTTCTACAGTTGTTGTCTCTTTTATTCTATGTCTATTAACAGTAGCTGTTGTACTCCATTAGCTCCACGTTTATTGTTTTCGAGGCATTACATCTTCCTGCCTCCCATGTGCATTTTTGCGTAGTAGGAACGTTGACTCATGCTTGGGATATTTCACCCTTTTCTGTCCTTTCCTTCCCTTTTCTCGATACATACGCAATACATAGAATATTTGTGTTTGATTTTGTTTTGTTAGGGTCTTGCCTACGGTATTTTATAATCTTTGTTTGCTTTTGTTTTGTAGTATTTTGGTCGTTTGTTCGTTTTTTTTTTTTTTTTCGATTGCTGTACTTTGGAATTTTGTTTTTTTTCTTTGTGCTCTTACCATCTAGTATCTTTCTATGGACGACGAATCAGCACGGGCACTGGGGGTGCTTGGATTGATTTCGACGTGTGCGACTACAGTAGTAGTAAAAAAAAGTTCAGAATGTCAAGAACACACACAGATACATTGGAGACTGTCCTGTGACCGCGGAGGATATGATATTAGCGATGAGCTAACAACATAAGAACAACAACAACTGGATACGACAACCACAGCATGCACACGTCAGCAAACCAGATACCAACCAGGTACATCTTTCCTTTCGGTTTCCGGTAGTTCCGACCCACGCAAGCAACCGTTACGACAGCAAATAGTATATATGAAAATGTGGGAATGTTACTGGGTAAAACTAAATGACAACCAACGTGAAAGCAAAAGGCGTGATATATGCCGGTATCATCGTATACTGGTACGAAACATACGTTGATGAACAGTAAACAACTCCCCCCTCCATCCCCCCCACAATCTTCATTATTCGTATTAATAGTATATGGCCTACACCCTCTCAGCCCCACAGGTGTCTGACTCTGATTCCCTCATAAAGAACCATGTATCCTTCCGTATCATTCATGAAAGCATACATGCGAGTATCCACGACCAATCGTTGTACACTTCCCGAGTTCCATAGCTGTTAGAATGTCTTCCTCTCAATAAGGACAATGCATCCCCCATTAGGTTATACAAAACCCGAAGTACGCGAGATCGAAGTATCCCACGCAACTTGCAAACGTTGAGTCTCGGCGAAATCCTCGAACTCACACCTGACGTTTTAGTATCACCAGTTAGCGCTGGTTTGGTCTGATTAACACCAAACAACAAACACCGTTGCTTTCGGATTTTATAAGGTAAGTGACTCTTTTAATAGTACAGACCACACACCCGTGCCCGCTCTCACGGACCACGGGTTCCTTTATCATATTAACCCCATTAGAGCCTGCAACGGTTTTGGGGAGAAATATACATGAAGTAGTGCGGGATACTGTTTGGGGGGGGTAGTGAAAGGGTTAAAGTTATATAACACATAATCAGTACGCGTGCAGCAGTATTTTAAAGTAGAAAAAAGTTAATATCTGAACATAGGTAGGTAGCTAAACTTTCTACTATTTACCACAAAACTACGTAATATATACGAAGTATACGAAGTACGTATGCTATATAGCACCGGTGTATCGTGCTGCGTACTGCCAAGTGTATAACACCACGGATATCATGATACGTAAAGGACGCGAAACCATATCATACCATCTATTAACACGAATGAACAACCCAACAAACAGACAAACATCAAAACAAACAAAAGATTTGTACACATATCATGTAATATGTTTAATACGGTGACCAACGTTGTGATGTTGGGATGTCCGGAAGCCTCTTATTCGAAGATTCAGAGCTCCTTTTGCAATTTCATGGAGGAATCGGATCTTTCGATGTGTGGGCTGTTTACGCAATGCATGACTCAGCTGGGTTCCACGTGATGGGATGAAGGTACGATACCGCGGTAGACCCAAACCTTAGGGTTACCCCTATAACCCGAGCCCAAAGCAGGTCAAAGCCACAGGAGAAACTGGACTAAAAGGAGCAGGCTTCGCCGCTTTTGCATTTGAGCGAGAAAAGTCTGACCTGTAAACGACGATTGGTTCCAAAGTGCCCTTTCAGTAGGGCGTGTCTTTACTTCCTCTAAAAGGCATGAAACTTTGATTGGAAAAATTGCAGTTGCCCCCAAGAACTGCTTCTCTTTGGTTACGAAATAGGATAGAGTCTAGGCGTTCCCACCCTGTCCGCAATGATAATCAGTAATATGGAAGCCTATGTGTCAAACAAGTAGGCATTACCCTGGTAGTTTTTACGTGGTGACAATAGTGAATCTTTCTGCGGTAGAAAAATATTTTTGTTTTTAGGAGCATTGGTTGGCTGAAGGGTGTTGTTCAGTAAGCGGGCCAATGAAATGTTTCAAGCCACAGCCTCCCGATCCGGCCGAGCACAGCATCTGCGCCAGCCGAGTCAACCTAGAGCCTTCACAAGCCATAGCATACAAGCACCAGGTCTCCCCAAAGCGTTCGGTTTAGTGCCAGGGTTCGGGTTCGGGTAGGGAGGTCAACTTTAGGCACTACGACTGAAACCTCCGTGAATGGTCGCTTTCTTCGCGGTGCAAAGTGCAAATAATGTGCAAATACGTCTCACAGTCTTCGTCTGTGTTGAGGAGAACCGAACGGTCCGCTTGGAAGGAGAATTACGTCGTCAATTGGTTGGTGTTGGGAGTGTGGCGATAGACGCCACGAGATCCGCACACAGCAGGCACCACGCAATACGGCCATGGCCTGAAGAGGAGGCCCACGAGGGAAACGACGCGGTGGCGAACGAGTCGAGATCAGGCGATACATTTCCGGCAAAAGCGTAGAACACCGCCGATGTTCATAGAAATTTCAAGAGTGAGTCCGAGGCCTCGTCGTCCCGCGACGGCGAAAATAAACTTTCTAGATTGTTCCCGAGGGTGCCACTTAGATGGCTAACACAGCTTGCTGTGAGGCTTTCCTTGAGCTGTAATTGCGTGTGAAATAGGCATTTCTGTCAAGAGTACTCGCTGCCTACTAAGTGACGGCAACCTTGTTCTACGCCCCGGATCCCCCTTTGAATCATAATTTTCCCCTCATGTCCCTTCCGTTTTTGCACTTTCCTGTTTTGCTTTTCACCTTTCTCGCTTTCTCTCTTTTTCGTATATTTTCTCTTCATGTGGTGGATGTTGTCTCTTTGATTCGTTTGGTTGGTTATCGTTTCGTTTCGGTTTGCTCGTATATTTCGCTTCTTCTTCGTTTTTCGTTTGGTAGTAGGCGGGCCCCTCGGTGTCCTGCTGCACAACGCATCTATTTTTGGATATTATGTTGTTGTTCTCACATTAACTCAAAATCTAGAGTCCGTGGTCACACAAAGGTGCTGGAGCCTTAGGAAGATCCGAA
>JAYJME010002117.1:0-14429 GCA_036873775.1 Costaria costata
CCCCCCCCCCCCCCCCATCGGCGCGAAAAGGGAGCACTGCATTGGTATATTGATATGTGCAGACACCCTTACTACTTGCGCTATGTACGCGAAGGAACGACACATACTCCTGCGCGTATATACGAGGGCACGAGGTATATACAATGATCGCCCAAAAGGGGTCTGTTAGTTCCCCAGTGTCTACTTGAGTGCCTCTTTCTTCCATATGCTCAATTATTGCGTGTCCATTAATCGATTGGGAGTGCCAACGGACGGAACTAGGCCCAGCTACGCCTATGGCGATAGAGGAAAGTCGAACTATCGAAGTGTGGGGGGGGAGACCACCGGTCGTGGCAGGAGGTCTCGTTTAACTTCACAATTAGCATCGATGTCGATGGTGCACGCACGACGTCGGGATGTTACGACCGGAATACAACGGTTAAAACTAAGCCCGAACCCACGATTGGTTCGACGATCAGTTCGAAGATCGGTTCGAAGATCGGTTCGAAGTATTGACGAGAAGTGCCACGGGAGGAGTTGCATTATTAGCTTTATGAGGCCGAGATATATCTCGCCGGCTGGGCTGTTCAGCCGTTGCAATGTAACATACCCTCCACAGCATATTTTGATCCGGACGGATGTTTGTTTTACGATACTAGTCGGTAGATACGTCTAGCATATAATAGTTGCGTATCGGGATTGGATTGTTGGGTGGGGTCTAGAGCTTATCAAGAGAGGGTCTTCCGAAAAAGTAGGTGCTATTTTGGTACCCCAATAGGGCCTGAAGAAGGGGAGGCTCAAGTCTGGCCCCTAAAACAGCCTACAAGTACTGAACTCCTCTACCATTTCCCATACATGTCATAACCCCTGGCAAATGGGTAGCAACGACACGAAAGCCACCCACACTTCCACCTGTAGTATACCCCGTATGCGTCTGTGCGTCAGTTCGACTCTGCTGTCGTTGCATAGTTACGTCGGCCCGACCCGACCTCGAGGGGGCCAGGTACGGGGGGGATAGCCACGGGGAGAGATATCTGCCCCGATAATGTGGGATTCGACTCGTGCTAGGACAGAAGAGGTAGCCATTTTTCGCCAAACTGTCACTTGGAATAGACGGGGTTTCTCAACCATTGTTGTTATAAACTACCCAATACTGTTGAAATCTCAAGGATGTTATCCGTTCTCGTATACCTAGACCAACTAGCCCAAGGGATGGTGCATCGGGTTACGCGGACAATTGTTATCAAACTCAATGGTTGGGTGGGGTATAGACCTCATTAACCCTTTTAGAGCCGGAAACGATATTTTGGGGACAAAAAAACGATTTGAAAATAGAGTAGTATACGTTTTTGCGGTAGTAAAAGGGTTATATGTGAGGAGTAGCCCCAGGAACATACAGGTGTACTCCTAAGGTAGCATGCATCGCTTGCTCGAGCTCGGGGATCAGGTACGCGGGAGATAGCCCCCCGGAGACGTCTCTCCCCGGATAGTGTGGGACTTGCGCGAGCTTATCCACTCTAGTGCGAAGTTGAGGCAGCATGGCGAAGTTCGTGGTAATTGTTAGTGCTCTACGATACGGTAGAACTCTCCCACCACAAAAGCAAAAGGCAGGAAGAACCCAGAAGCCAAAGCGTGTACACTGTGTGCACCACACTTCCGGACTGCTCCCTCGACTAACCTAGGGAACTATTTCAAAAGTAAGTATCTAAGGCCAAGAGCACCAACCACCAGTTGAAATGCCGTAGGAATGAAGTACAGACCTCTGCAAAACACAGAATAGGTGTGGAGTAAAAACGCTTTAAACCGTGCCCACCCCTGACGTTCCAAAATGTAACAAACCCATGAACCTGCTGCTCGTATTAGAAAACAATAAAAACGCCAGCTATGAGATAGCTGATTTCGTCGAAACTACGGGTTTATTCTAACCTACAAAGACGAATAACAGGTTTCCTTTCCCCCCTAAGGCGGAATCAACGGTCACGTTACTTTCAGAAGCGGTCTGGCGTTAGTTCTGCCTGCCTGACGAGACTGGAGGAGCTGGTTTCAAAACCGCACAACTCCCAGCTCCTCGACGATATCGAACAACTAAACAGCGCATCGCCGGGTCTGGCCCGTTCTGTCCCCAATATCGGGAGAGGGTACTACCCTGTACTACCACACGCACTACCACACGCACTACCGAGACAAAGTTAACCGGACGCTCCGTTAATACCGCTTACAATCTTGTCCTGTCATCAAAAACTGTTTTCACCAGGCACTTGGTTTGAATGCTAAGGCTGAACTTTGCGTGTTGCCTATGCTTCACTCATTGTGTCCCTCATCCGCCCTCATGCAGGACATACTCAACTCCTACAAAGCGCTGCTTGCTGGTGCTGGCAATGTTGGCAACGTCAAATGGCCCGGCGCACCCACCTATCATGTTTTATTCTACCCCCCCAGGAAAATTGCGGGTCATTTACTACTCTTTCGCCAGGCTAGCCTTCACAGACACAACCCAGCGGAAGCATTTTGCGATCGATCACCTCGTGTCCCACATATTCTAGAGAGACGAACGCATATTCCAGCAATTCGTTTACCTTTTTCTCCTCAAGGCGCATCCTACGGTCGAGACCCAGTCGCAACTTAACGTTTCTGAGGCTCTTCACACTCACACAATATTCAGGTTTGGCCTGATCAACCGTCTATACGGGCAGCCTGAGAAAGCAACACTGCGGGTAGTATCCAGACTGTACCTTGCATTAAAGCTCGGGCACAACGCTTACCATGTTTTGTCACACTTAAGCCAAGCCGTGCCCGAAGCTATAACGGTCGATGTTTAGTCTTTTTTTTCTCGCTTTGAAGTTTCAAACGGGCTTTTAAGGAGCTACACGCGTCACCCAACAAAATTGACAATGAAAAACAGGAAAAACGTGTACCCCGATGGAGACCCCTATGGCCGAGGTATGACACAAAATATTGTCGTAATAAACAAAATATCGTTTCAACTTTATTGGACATAGTTCTTCATTCGGGAAATCCCTGTGGGCACAAAAGCAATGGCCAAGAAGAGCCACACCCTGTCACCCTACGCACCCCGAGGCGGCAAGGCGCGGCCTATCGGCTCTCTTTCGCTACTGTGGCACATTCAATTGGTCAAGAACCGCCGGCGGGAGCCACTTGCGGGCGATCACGTCGAGTTCAACCAGTGTTTCAGGCTTCAGCATTTCTTGCCAAGTCGGTCTGTGGGTTTCTTCTGGCTTCTCTATGACGACCTCCCCGGGGTGGTTATTCTTGCCCATGGTCTTGAAGTCGAAGTCTTCGCGCAGAGCTGCATCGGCCATCGCCTCGATGACAGTCTCGGGCAGGTGCACGCCCACGGAGGCCATCCAGCCGTAGTGCCATTTGTGGGCATCGAGGAAAGCGTCATCGTACCAAAAGAGGGCACTCTTCGGTCCCAGGACGACCGAAAAGAGGAGGTAGCGAACTGTCACCCACTGACAGAGAACGGGGGCCATGACCAACACAAATGCATCCAGGTCGTGTATCTCCCCGCCTACGTTATTCGGTTTTTTCGACGAGGGGAACTTTTCTTCGTGAAAGAACGTACTGACCGCGCCTGCCCGGGGGTCGCGCATGACGACAAACTGACGACGATCATCTGTCAAATACGGAAGGAAACAATAACAACAGTATCGGGGGGGGGGGGGGCACCGGCAATCCAATCAAATACCCTGATAAAAAATCGCCAAGCCAATCAGCAGAATGTGATGAAACGGTGCAAATAAACGCGTGCTTACCCCGAGACCCACGACAAAACAATCTGACCAGGTATGAAACTAATCTACTACCAGGATATTATTCCATGGCATGTCAAAAACGTGTTGGTGGGTGTATACCCGACAGACGTGCCTGCGACCCTCGTGGACAGGTGAACATTAAAGCCAAACGGTGAAGCCACTCTCCATCTTAAGTATAACCCCCGACAGGCACAAAAACCTATATAGTCTATTTTTCGTCCCTGGTTTTACTCTGAATACTGTGCCCATACTTGATTCTGGTTAATGTCTTCCCCATAGCAACACCAGACGGGGTCACCTGCGAAAGGTGTGGCTTTCCTGTGGGATATTTTGTGCAGGTGTGAATATCTCCTCTGCAAACCTTATCATTTTGACCGGTCTGTCTGACATCGAAGTACACGTCGTACAGGTTTATAATGCGCCCCCCCCCCCCGAACGTTACCACATGCTGGATTCTGTATCGTCATTTGGACAGGCTTTGTGGCCTACAGCGAGCCTCACACAGCAGCGCAGATAGATGCCTATTTGTCGCTATTTCGATAGGTCTTGTGACCTACAGCGAGCCTTACACAGCAGTAACGAACACGCCTGCTACGGTATAGTCTACAGTAGTGGTGCCACTATTACTGTAATATTTCTAACATTTTTTTTTTCCTACCCCCAAAAAGCTCCCACGCTGTTTCCAAGTAGTTTTGTCCCAAAAAAACTTTTCCGACTCTAAAGGGGTTAAGTTAAGGAGCTCTCTGCCTCACAAAAAAATGATTGAAAAAGAAAAACAAAACTGACAAGGGTGCAACCACGATGACTAATTCCATGGCCTCTAGGTATTTAAACGGAGAATTTTGTTCGACATCATCGATAAAAGAATGGGTAGCTCTCCAGTTGAAGAGCCTCGTCCGGCAGACATTGGTTCTTCGGCCAAACTGCTGGTGAACCTAGCGAAGCGCGTGTCCGCACCTGTTACTTCGCACCCCGCCTGCTCCATGCACGGCCAAATGTCGGCGAAACTCTCCGCAGGTCCGCCGTTGACGGAAAGGCAGTTCGGTTCGCGCTTGGCAAGCCCAGCAGGATGCTGCCATGCGCATGACCGGTCCACCGGCAAGGAGTGCTTGCGTTCGTCTGTGACGCTAATTTCAACCCTGCTGGGTACAACATCGGGATAAAACCAACACACAAGCATAGCGGAAGTTGGTGGGTCAGGTGCTTGGAGGACAGTTGACCGTTTCAAGGATGAGCTGCCCGAGGGTACACGGGTTCTAAGATCTGGGCTCATGCTTGCGGAATGTTTTCGCACGTTCTCTTTATGATTTGTAAGCTGATGGAACGGCTAAGAGGGAAAGAAGGCCCCTTCCATCTCCCGAGCCCCATCTCGGTCCCCGCACACGCCCCGGTCCACGATTAGTAGCTTGCTTGCGTGGGACAAGCACATTTGGCCCCGATACGTGTTCAGGATTCCATCGCACACATAGATACAACGCACGCCTTCCCAATCAGCATGGCACACCTCAAGCAAGCGAGAACAACTGCACGCCGGCCGGCGAGTAAGCCTGCGATGATGGCAGGCCGTCTACGGCGCGGAAGGAGCCTGCAACCTGCAACCCCGTCATATCTCGCCATACTGTTGGGCTGACCGTTCTACCGCTGGTAAGCGAAGACAGGACGAACCAACACCTTAACTGCACCAATCCTAAACACGTCAAGGTGTCGCAAAGTTTGGGTAGCGTACAGAGGTGGTATATTTAGTGGGCCTGCGCAACCAGCCACTTTAAACCTGAACTCAATGACGCGGACATCTACCCTCCCCGGGTTATCCAGAACAACACCTACCTTTGGTTGATACGAATCCGCAAGATGAGGCAAACGTACGGGTTACCATAACTCGCTCGCCGCTGACACCCACCTGTCAACGCCGTCACATGAGCACTTGGCGTCGTCCCCGCCTAGCCGTGGATCAAACGTGAGAGAGACACTCTCTGGCGTGCGGAACATTCCACGATTTCGCCCGGCCTGTAGGCGACAGGAGCCGCGACCGAACCAGTCGTTGAGGAAGCTGCACGTGTGGACAAGGGCCCCATGTGCCCAGTGATACATGAAGGTTGTCCCGCTCTTAGGCTCCCCTTCATATTCGAAACAAGGCGGCGACGTTCATGGGGGGGGGTGGCGGCGTGCCAGGACGAGAAATCTGCGTTAACGGACGCCGAGGTATCTAGGGCAAAAAAAGTGCATACTGCAGCACACATCGGAAAAATCATGATCTAGATCATCTATATAAATAGATTATTATAAAAGAATAAAAACGTCAGCTGTGAGATCGAGGATTTCGTCGAATCTCAACTTTGCAAGCTGCGTGGGATACTTCGATCGCGATCCCTGGTACGTCGTTATGATATGTTGTGCAGGATCTGTGAAATACACGAAGCCAACCCAGGAAACGCATACTTCTGTACATCAAGCAGCTCGTATGGCTCCACACCCGACAACACTGTCTAGGCCATGCAGACCATGCCAGGTGTAAGTCAGGGCCCTGTCTTCCCTGAACAAGAACCCGGATGATGAATGGTCGAAAGCATCTGGTCTGTCCGAGGCCTGGAAAAGTGACACCGAGTTTACAGAACAGGTTACTATTTTGGGTGGACTGATAGTGTTTAGAACCCGCTATAGCCACAAGAACCTGTACATATCCCCTATTTTTACATCAGTATCCGTATTTGGTGATGATTGCTACAGTATGTTTCCCCATAATTGTCATTGGGAAAGTTACCCTTATGCGATAATACCTACAGTACCTATAGGTAGGTAATGTGCAACCAGTATCGTAGACAATGCTGTGATTCATCTGCGGAGGCTGGTGTTTTCGGGTCAGAGTTTGCAGTTCGCGGAAGGCAGCGATGTGCAACAGGCCATACAGGTAGGTCATAGACAACGTTGCACACATCGGATCATTTCAACCGTTCATGAGTTGTGTCGTTCGGGGCAGACAGATCCCTGACCCATATGATCTGTACGGCCTGCACATTGTTGCCGCCGGACTTGAAGCCGTATGATCTGCATGATCTACCACCTTCTTCCTCGGTTGGGATCTCTATATCGCACAGGTCCCGCACGACTTATCGTAACGACAGATATATGATGTAGATGATCTAGATCGTGCTCTGTCCGATGTGTGCGATGTTGTTATTCATCATCTGCGGAAGCTGATACTTTGGCGTCACAGTTTGCCGCTCGTATGAGAGTTGGGTCGTGGAAGCGTGCTGCTAAACCTTGCGCGGGCAATAGTCATAGTTGGTTGGTACATGCACGAGAAGAAGATCGAACGGGCGCATCCTGACCGCCAAAAAACAAGCGCCCTGACCTCGCTCCACCATGTTGACGTGTTGCACCCTCTCGCCCGATGAAATGGTCTCCAGCATCGTGAATATCATGTCGCATCGAGTGCAACCTTCATTGGTTACCGGTGCCTGACGGAGATTTGTGTCGGCCGTGACCCCTCGACGTTTCGCTCCGCCTAACGCTAGCCAGCAGACGAGGGCCCCCGCAAGCAGCAGGGGCGCCATGATTCGTTTCTTCAAAAGGCCACCTATCTTTGCTGCCTTGTCGCCTGGATACATTTATACGCGCAAGAAGAGTAAGCATGCGCGGGAGATAAAACTAAAACAATATTCGTTTTCCAAACTGCGCGCAGTACTAAGGCGACATGTTCGGGCTCCGCTCTTTACTGTTAGACGTCCACGAGATGCCACGGCGACATAGCTGGAAGTAGTAGTAGTAATAGTAGTAGTAGTAGTAGTAGTAGTAGTAGTAGTAGTAGTAGTAGTAGTACTAGTAGTATGGCTATGGCACCTGCTACGACAAGGATTGTCCCTTTCTGGCCTATAAGTATGCCAGGAAGATTTAAGTTTTGTGACAGGCGGGGCTCCTCGACTGGATCACAGCAGTAGTTCGTTCGAATCACACGAATTCGTGTTTTGCAGAGCAACGAGATGGGACTCTCTTAATTGGGTTAAGCGTTCATTATTTCATTAAAAAGTCGTTTTTTTTTGTTTGAGCTAAATAGAGCTGCGCAAGTGAGAAGCCTCCGAAACAAATAGGAGAACCCCTGCCGATACATATTTGACGAAATCCTCGATCTCACAGCTGACGTTTTTCTACTTTTATAATATTATACTTTCTACGTAATTTAGGTACGCTCCGCCTGGTCAACAACAGATACGCCTACGACGACATTCATTCGCCAAACCGGTCGAGTATCATACTTCGAAACGTTCGGTGTTTAATGAATGAAGTACACGAGCAACAAGTTTTTCTACGGTTACACGTCATTATAGCTTTATACTCCGAAGGGACGATAACCGCCCAGAACTGGCGATAGTAGCGATAGTAGCGATAGTATTTTATCTTCCCTGGTGATTAGAAGTGGGACGGGGGCAACTGTATATCGCAGAACACGGCCAGGCTCGCCCTTTATAGGCAGTGGCTAGTTGGCCCTGGAGACACCCGGAAATTTAGGAACCAGCAGCTGGTTCTTCCTATAGTATGTTTGTGTCCTTGCCCAGCAGTCAGGCACCGTGCAAAGTATGTCCCACACGTCCCGACCGGCGCCCGTGCCGGCCACCCCCAAACCGGTCTCGGCTCAGGTAGAGACGTAATTCCTCTGCGACGCCTCGAGTTCCAAATGGGGTGCATGCTATGGCGGGCTGGGGCTTACCTCATGTTGCTGGGGCTCCGCGCGAGAGCGGCTCTAATGTACTGCACACCCCAAGAAGAGTGACTTTCGCGGGAAAATGACAGCAGTACTACCCGATGGATTATCCGTACCTGGCCGCCTTTTCTTAACCCCTTCAGAGCCGGAAACGGTTTTTGTGGACAAAACCACTTGGAAACAGTGTGGGATACTTTTTGTGGTTGTAAAAGGGTTTAAGGCCCTCATGAGACTTCAGAGGGAAACATTGACGAAAAAAAAAAAGTAAGTGGCGATTCCAGCGTCGGTCGCACGAAGCAAGCTAACACTAATAACACTATTAATACGACTACTGGGGTATGATAGGTGAGGGTGTCACAGATGAGGGCACTCGTACTTCATCGCAATGATGAATTGAGTTACACGCGCGTTGCCCAATTCTAGTTAAGCAGCACGCGCACGGCATACACGCCATGGTAACCGTTGTTCTTGTCATTATTGTTTGTCGCTTTTTTTTCTGGGCCTAGACGGTATTCCAGCGATTTGCAATAGTTCCAGTTAGCACCATTAACACCATTAGTAGGAGGCGGAGCAACCCGTCAGCCAGTAATGTTTCGACCATAAACACCAATAAGGCTAGCAATAATGCTATCGATAAGGATAACAATAAGGCTAGCAATATGGCTATTAATAGGGGAATACATAACGCTATAATAGCAATAAGTAGATTAATAGCAATACGGCTAGCATTAAGGCTGTAAATCAGGCTAGCAATACGGCTAGCAATACGGCTAGCAGTAAGGCTAGCAATATGCCAAGCTATAAGGCTAACAGTAAGGCTGGCGATAGGGCTAGCAACACAAGGCTAGCAATAATGAGGCTAGCAATATGAATATCAATATGGCTACAAATCAGGCATGCCCTATTGGTACAAGGCTAGGAATAAGGCTAGCAGTAAGGCTATAGCAGTAAAGCTATAAATAAGGGTACCAATACGCTAGCAATAAACCTAGCAACAAGGCTAATTACGGGGGACCATAGTTAATAGGACCTCAGAGATCTGAACAGAGTTTTCGGAAAAATGGGAACGGAGCCTAAGATGAGAACGGACGGTTTTTTTAAGAAAGCCAACCAATTGTGTACAACTCCAAGAAAAAAAGTTGACCGTCCCGTGGGGCTGTACAGCAGCCTTCGAATGAGCTGTCACTCAGGCTTGAAGTCCTCGGCATCGCCACGGTAGCCAGCATCTAGAGAAATCACAATAGAGCCAGCGTATATCGCTTTTTGCGCCCACCCGAAGGCATGAGATGGAGCATGACCGTTCTGACGAGCTCCTCTCACAGGGCTGGCCAAGGGGTTTCGCAGGATCATTTTGGTTCTCTGATACACCACATGGTTCTGGAGATAAGGCTTGGTTCTCATTTTAGGCTCCGTTCCCATTTTTCCGAAAACACTGTTGAGCCGCTACTAGCCTACTATTAATAGTCACTTAATAATATAAAAATTTATAATAATAATATTTAAATACTACGGAGTTTTTATTTCTCGAAAGACACCAATTAATTATTGCCGAGAGCGTATAAACGGCGTGGGTAAGCACAATTCGACGCGAGTAGACGAGGGAGGAAATAAGTGCTGGCTCCTTCTCGCGATAAAATTGCAAGGCGCGTATACCGTACCAGGTACCGCGTAGTGGGGAGGGGGGGGGAGAAGAGCCTGCTTTGTAACCCCGGATGGATCTGAGTTACGAGTATTAATAGGAAAAGGAGCGAGAAAAGTAGGGCGGAGCTAATACATGTAGGGCTGTGTATCGGTATCGAGTTTTTTCGATAATATATCGAACGATCGGATATATATTTTATATCGGGAAGTCGAGCCGATTAGTGGGTTTTATGCAGAGTAGGAAGGCATATATTATAGCAGGGAAACAGGGGATATTCACCTTGTCTCAACGTCCTGCATCATTACACAAAACATCCTGCTTGTAGCAGTAGTAAGTACCAGGTAGCAGACAACAAACGCACGCACGAGATTAGCACCCAATGAGCGCCGAGGGGTCAGCGGGCCAGCATGGAGGGTCCTCTGTGCCGGGGAATGAACACGACACACTAGCACCCAGCAATTCAAGTGCTTGCATGTTGGTTGCCACTCTGCATGGAAAGGCCAAATAAAAATAATAATATAAAGGGTTCTTCGAAGTTTTCGCTCAATTCTGTTGGCTGAACAGGATTCATTTTGGTGGCGTATTAGGGACCAATTTTGATGGGAAATGAAGCGAAGTGCCCAATTTTTATATCGAAAAAATATCGATATATCGGCTGCGCCGATCTACGATATATACAGTTTCGTTCTAGTTGCTACCGATACACAGCCCTAAATAAATGGGATGGAAAAAATAAAATAAAATACACTTCAAGTATACCGCGTAACGGGCCGCAGCCAGCTGCAATTATTATTGTTGTGTTTGATATGGCAGTATAGTATAGTACTATTTAATAGGGATATTTATACGTATGGAGTAGATAATGTATACATGCATTAAAACCACAATATATATATACAAGTAGGCAGGTTGGCCCCATCAGGGGAGACCTGGTGTCTATCCTTCTAGACTAGACTATCCATCTATCGACAAACCAGCTTTCAGCTTTTAACTAGCTGTGGGTTCGATGATAATCCGGTCGATATACTCGCAGCTTAGCAAGCTGAACACGGTTCGTTGGTGGAGAAGTGTTAGATCTATCTACAGCTGGCTGCGTGTCCTGGTGAAATACAGGTTATGTACAGGTATATACATACTTCGAAGTAGTTAGTCCATAATGATTGATAGACAGATAGCCAGATCAGTGACTTCTCTGGGTAATATGGTATTGTTAACCCCTTTAGAGCCGGAAACGGTTTTTGGGGACAAAACTACTTGGAACTACAGTAGTGTGGGATACTTTTGTATGGTTCTGAAGGGGTTAAGGGGCCCCTTCGGGCAAAAAACATAAAAGTACTGCAGTCAACAAATCCGTTTTTTTTTCGGTTGCAATACTATTTCTGGTATAATTTCGACCTTACATGACTCCCTACCGAAAACGACATTTCTCCAGTTCTAATGCTCAGACCATCTACGTATCTCCCTCACGGCAATTTTGGAGAGCGGTGGTCATAGGCAACCTTTTTGTGTCGGGCGCCGGATCGATCTGACGACGTTTTATTGACGAAAAGAGCCTCTTACTAAAAAACGACTCCCCATACCTCTGTGACCAGTAGACGAATTTGAAAAATGGACGTTTCTCAGGCTGCTGACACTGTTTTAACTCAGACTTTCGACGACAACGCCGAGCACTAGGAAGGCGAACCCACCTGGGCCGCTAGCTCGACCGTCCGTAAGCGTCCTACGCGGCCACAGCAGAGTGTAGATACCAAACAGGAGAGCTCCGGAATGATAAAAATTCTTGCTGCTGAGCACTTTCGTTTCGTGATGCGAACACAGCAATGCCTGCCCTCCCTTGCAGATCCAAGAGCCTCAACACCTCCTAGAGACCATAACGAACACGCTTTACGTTGGTCGGGAGATGGTCTGAGGCGAGTAATGGAGCTATGCCGTGTTCGGGAAGGAGTTGTGATATCTCGTTATTGTACCAGATACAGTATTGCTGTAAAAAACACGAAAAATCTTGTTTTTAAAAGACGCAAGTTTCATACGTATATACGAGTCTTTTTAGTTTTGACCGAAGGAGCCCCTTAACCCCTTTAGAGCCGGAAACGGTTTTTGGGGGACAAAACTACTAGTAAATAGTGTGGGATACTTTTTGGGGGTAGTAAAAGGGTTAAGGTAGTAGTGTGTTGGGCTGTTGGTAAAAGGTTAACCAATCACCTACCCCAACTAAGCCTTATAACATGAACCAGGCTAAGAAAAAGATCCCCGATGGAAGGAAAACCACGGTACAGAGTATCCCCTGGTGCAAATAATACGTGCACCTCAGTACCAGTGCGCAAGGGAGCGATACTACGGACTGCTGTGGTATACCATAACACATCACTTGCTAACCAAATAATGCCAGGAAAATATCCACGGTATGATGTAATACGTATACCCGAAAAAAAACAGAAGAAGAAGAAAAAGAAAGAAGCAGAAATAAACAACCGAAATAAACACAGGAGTATGAAGGGTGAAAGGAAAAACGAAGCAAAACAAAACAAAACAAAACAAAGACGAAATAAAACCAGGCATACATGCGCTCAGGGCGCAGATTCCGAGCTCCCAGGGGGCAAGGTTTCTGTTCGCTGGTATGAACAGCAGCCCTGTGCCCAACTGGCAGACCAACAGAAGTAGGACACAAAAAAGACCGGACAGAAAGACAAAATGGCAAAAGACAAAAAAAGAGAAGGCAGAAACAGAAAGTGAGAAACAACGAAACAAACAAGAATAATAGAAACAGGTCGCTGGGCGTCTCAATTAGGAAGACGGCCAATGCCACGTTGTGGTGGGTTCCTTTACTGTATTATAACCTTTTTACAACCCCGAAATAGTATCCTACACTATTTTCAAGTAGGTTTTGTCCCCAAAAACCGTTTCCCGCTCTAAAGGCCTAGCTGCTGCTGGTGCGCCTCCTTCAACGCGGCTCCTCTTCCTCCCCCCTGCGGGCCCTTGGTCAGTCGCGGCCGTACGTTGCTGTGCATTTTGTACCTTAAGCGCTCGTCGTTTTGCTACGATCTCGTTCTCAGTAACGAACCAGCGCTTCGTGTACTTCTCTGCCCACGTCTGAATCACTTTTCCGATTTTCTTCGCTGCCAGCGTCCATTTGCTTCGCTTCGGTGGGCAACTTGAACAGCGCTAAATCGTTTTCGGGCCAGCGCATGCAGTCCTGTTCTTGCCCTCCCAAGCAGCCCTTTCCCCCCTTCGCCTCCCCAAACATCACCTGCTGCTTTGGCAGTCGTTCGTTGCCCATACGAGCCACAAACCCCGCGAACAGTATCCTCTTCACTGTCGTTTCGACGCCCTCACAGCCAGTCTTAGCGAGCGCGTCTGCGTAGAATAGAACGTGGTAACCGTCGCGAGGTTTTCTCTTCCGTCCGATGCGGCGGAGGAGCAATCAGTGGTGAGCCTGCCGCAGTTTTGGCGAGGTGTCGCGAGGTTATCTCTACCATCCGATGCAGCGGAGGAGCAATCGGTGATGAGCATGCCGCAGTTTTTTGGCGAGATGGACCGCGGTTGGGCTCCACGTCACACATCCGCACAGCATGGTCGAGCGGGGCCTTATCGGCAATCGAGCGTGAGCACGCAACAGCTTTATGAGTAGTGCCGTGCTGCGCGCGTGTTACGTACAAGTCCTTGGGTTGTGCAGCAGTGCTACTGCTGCTGTAGTTCAGAAAGTTAACGAACCATCCCCCATCCCCTCACCGAGCAAAGCCTCCGTGATTTCGTGTGGCCGATGCTGCTGCTGCTCCTGTCTTCGTTTGGTGATTCATATCGACCATTACCTGGTCTCTTGTGTGTGTTTTCTGCTTGCATGTTTGTTTGTGTTTGTTTTGTGCGCCCTGCGGGGTTGGTTTTTGGTTTGGTTTTGCTTGTCTGTTTGTGTGTGTGATTGTGTGCGTGTTCGTTTGCTTGTGCACCTGATTTTTGTTTTTTGTGTGTTCGCGTGTTTGTTGGCTCAGGCGAGCAAGATGAAGAACGCTTTGGAGCTGCTTCAGGGGGTCGGACAGGAAGGCGAGCTCCCGGACGGCTTGGCGGAAATGGCGGAGGACCTGGCTTCCGCGGACGTGATGAATCACCCGGTACGTACAGCAGTACAGTAGTATCATGTATCATATTATACGTACGACGACACAAGTTTTTTTTTGTGTGCCGCGCCCTTTTTAGGCGAAAAATCGTTGCGCGGCCCCCTTTTTGCCATAGGCGTTTTTGGGGGGGGGGTTCTTTTTGTCCCATTTCGCCGCAGGCGAAAATGTTTTGGGTCCGTTTCGCCGTACAGTCGTTTTTTTTAAGGGTGTTTTTAGCAAAA
>JAYJME010002118.1:0-14425 GCA_036873775.1 Costaria costata
TACTCGTATGATACCAGGTACGAGTACACGTACCTCGTACGACTTACGGGCACAGTATCATGCTGGTGGTGCTGCTGCTGTGTTGTACTCGTAGGGGAAGTAAACGAAACAACTGCATGCTGCCCACAGCAGTGCCAACCTTTTCGCGGTAGTAGTAATACTCGGAGTATACAAGTTGTTTGCCTCACCTCCCCACTTCCCTTGTTATGTTTGGAGGCGTCGCCTGCAGGATTTTGTTTACTTCTATCGCAAACACGCCGAAATCATGAGGGGAAGGGAATTCACTTTTTTGAGCGGAAGGAAAGTTTTTTTTTTTTTACTTCTATCGCAAACACTCTTTTGTTTATTGCTCTACGACGCCCGAGCATTTACCCGACGCTCGAGGCCTCAACGAGGCACCACAGGGAGCCGTGTACCCTGCACACCCGACAAAAGCGCTGCCACTCACAACACGGCAACTAACCGCGAAGCTCTCAGAGGCTCAAAAGGTGTAGGCAGGAGTATGGCCCGGACGAGTGGCGATGGGCTGTCACGGCGGGCCGCTGCTGCGGCACACGCCCACTTGGTGTCTCCACAGAAGGTGCATCGAGCAGAAACATTTACTCGTGCGTGCCGCCTGGACGGGACGCAACAGCATCAAAACGCTTGTGTATCAATTCCACAACATGATCGACCGTGGTGGCCGCAGCACAGCAGCAGCTGCAGCAGCTACAGCAGCAGCAGCAGAAGCGGCGGCGGCGGGCGCGGTGGGGGCTGTGCTGCTGTGTGAGGGGACCGAGAGTGCTTGAAGCTTGGCGCACCAATGCGATGGCACGCGCAAGCTCGAAGCTCAGCACCAGCAGCAGCAGCACAAAATAAGAAATAAAGCTGGTCCCATCATTGAAAGTTGCCAAACCGGAAGCTGCTTGCTGCTGAGCTACTGCTGCTGCTGCCAACTGTGCTGTCGATTCTGCTTGCTCCCTGGGTATACAGCGGCTGCCGCCATTGCTGGTAGCTGTTGCTGCTGTTTTTGATACTTAGGATGTACCTGGTACCACGAGTCGTACCCTGTACCACGCAATTCGTTTTTGTTTCCCCGTGCTCACCGGCTCCCCTGTTTCATACGGCACGAAGGGTTTGCAAAGTCTCTTTTGGATTTGCTTTTGCGCAAACTCTACCAGAAGTAAGTTAACTTTTTTTGGAGCAGTGCTGTATTTTTCAGAAACACTTTCACGCAAACATCCTTATATTGTTAATTGTTCGGGTTTTCCGGCACGGGAGGGGAGATTTAAATATTGAGAAGAAGACCAATGGGGGGATACCCCCTGATGTTTCGACTGTTTGGGGGTGTAGGGAAAACACGAACACGGAAGGTGCCCGCGCGCGCCCCAAACCGTCTCAAGTTCGGTTATGTCACGCTGGCGACACGTTCGCGGCCCATGCCGAGGACTCATATCGTTTTATTTTTATTTTAGGCCACGTTATTGGGTCAAACGGGACCGCGGCGTTGCAGCCGGCAACTAGAACGCCCCATTTGACTACTCCTTGGAGGGGGGGGTATTCCCCTGCAAATCAGCTTAATTTAGGTGTTACCTATAACTCCCCCCAATTGATCGAAAACTTACCCCGCTTTGACCAGTCATGACCACACGAAGAGCTAAAATATTGATATTTCTACCTCGCCGTCCAACAGCCCGAAAAGACGAAAAGGGCGGAACATCCACTACATAGTTGCGACTACGTAGTCGTCATTGTTTTGTTGCGAAAAAATTGCACGACAAATAAATAGAAAAGACTGGGATTTATGCGATCACTTCGGCACAACGTATATATAAATATCGCAACTATCATACTTTTAGAAACCAAATAGAACGACACTTTACCTATTGTGGGGTCTTTGGGAGGTCGGCGGTGTGTTGGTTGGAGAACAGCTGCTGATGTCGTCCCTTTCGCACAGCGCATACTCCCCGCGGGGCTTGGGCGATATTGGCAGGCAGATTAACTCCAACTTAATGTCGCAAGCAGCGCCAATACTCTTACGTACGAGTAGCGTTCACGGAAATGTGAGCCAAATAACGGAGGCGGCAACACGAGACAAGAAGGCTACCACGACCTGCTTGGATTGTCTTGTCGTGCATTTTCTTTTTGGTCCCCCTTTTATCTCCAAATTATAGTATGCCAGTTCAAACACCGCCGACCTCCAAAGAGCCGTAGGTGTCGTTGTATTTGGTTTCTAAGACGACAATATTTGCCATTTGCTTAAGTTGTACCGAAGTGTTCGCATATATATATACTTCGTTTCTGGCTTTTCAATTTATTTGTTGTGCTGTGTTTTTGTTGGAACCAAACGATGGCCACTGCCTAGTCGCACCTAACTATAGCAGATGTTCCGCCCTTGGTCTGTTCGGGCTGTGTGACGGCAAGGTCAAAATGTCGAGGTATCAACTTTTGGTGCAGTCATAATTGGTCAAAGCAGGGTATGCTTTCGGTTAAGTAGGGGGAAACTAATAGTCACATGGGGATAGTACATAAATTAGGTAGATTTGAAGGGGAATCCCCCCCCCAAGAAAGAGTCCAATTGGGGAATCCAATTGCCCGCCCCAACGCCGCGGTCCCGTTTGACCCAATAACGTGGCCTAACAATAATATAAACGATGTACGTGCTCGGCATGGGCTGCGGGCGTGTCGCCAGCGTGACATATTTCTGTTTGAGGCGGTTTGGGGTGCGCGCGGGCACCTGCCGTTTTCGTGGTTTCCCTATTCCCCCAAAAAGGCCGAAACGCCACGGGCTATTCCCATTTGTCTTCCGCGTATAAAATGGTCAAAAGGGGTATATTCCCTTGTTGTTCGGCCATTTGGGGGTATAGACAAAACACGCCGTCGCCAGGCGCTCCCGCATGCCGAAACCTGCTTCATGTGCAATCCCGACGCACTGGCGACATACCTGGAGCCCATGCCGAGCACGCACACTATATTTTTTGTTTTTCCGGGCACTTTCTTGGGCCCAACGGGACAGCGGCGCATGAGGGGGATAAAATGATACCCCCGTTTAACCACATCTTGGGCGGGGTAGACCTCCAAAAAACTACTACATGTACCCACGACCCCCTTTTGACTGCTGTTTATCGCAATTTGTCCGAAATCCATCCCCTTTTTGTCCACTTTTTGGCAGCCTCAAAAACGACTACACTTTGGCACCTCCAAACAGCCTGAACAGACCACGGGCGGAACATCCAAAGCTTGCGAATAGTCGCCATCGTTTGTTCCCCAAGAAATTTCCGGACAACCAAACAAAAGTATTTTTAGACGGAATACACATTTCGGTTTTTCTTAGCAAACATGATGAGGCTGGGAGAATC
Source organism: Costaria costata (assembly GCA_036873775.1). Taxonomy (NCBI): domain Eukaryota; class Phaeophyceae; order Laminariales; family Agaraceae; genus Costaria; species Costaria costata. The sequence goes on from JAYJME010002118.1 coordinate 3,339, forward strand.
AGAACACCTATACTCGTACGTGTAGGTCGTGCGTTGCCGGTTGCCGGGTGCTTGGTGCCCGGTACACGAACACACCAGCCCACCGTCGAATGATCAGCAGAGCAACCCTACCATGACGAATCAATTTGGGCTGGGCTCCACTTCTGGGGCATGTGTGTTAGCCCCACCGCCGATCACTCTGAGACCCATTGTCAAAGGCGATGGGTTCGTATCAGCCGATGCCTTTCGGATGGCCTTCTAAAGGAGCATGATCAGTTCAAGTCGACATAGTAAGGCGGACAAGAGGGTCTCGGGCGGGCAAGCAAAGCTTTATCGCTGCACCCGGAAACCCACGACCTATATGAACGAGTATTGATGTTCTGATTCTCCCAGCATCATTATGTTTGCTAAGAAGAACCGATATGTTTATTCCGGCTATAACGATTTTGGTTGAGTGGTCCGGAGATTTCTTGGGAGACAAACGATGGCGACTGTTCGCGAGCTCTGGTTTTTCCGCCCGTGGTCTGTTCGGGCTGTTGGTAGGTGCCAAAGTGTGGTCGTTTTGAGACTGCCAAAGTGGACACAAAGGGGATTGATTTCGGCCAAATGGCGATAAACCGTGATGAAAAGGGGGTCGTGGATACATTAAGTAGATGTTTCGAGGTCTACCCCCCCAACATGGGGACAAAGGGGTGTATCAGTTTGGCCCCTCATGCGCCGCTGTCCCGTTGGGCCCAAACATGTTTCCGGAAAAACGAAAAAGCAAGTGTGCGTGCTCGGCCTGGGCTCCAGGCATCTCGTCTGTACGTCGGGATTGCCCTTGAAGCAGGTTTCGGCACGCGGGTGCGTCTGGCAAATGCGCGTTTTGCCCATACCCCCAAATGGCCGAAATGAAAGTGAGCATACTCCCCTTTGGCAATTTTTTCTATGTACGATCAATGCTCGTACGGCGGAGGGAAATGCTATTTGTAGAGGATTCCAACAACAGAACGTAGTCCTGGAGCATACACTGCGTTGCCGAATAGCGGCCAGCATGGCGCCACTACATCGCCAATGCAAACATCACCACGTTCAATCGTGCAGCTGTGCAGGAGAAGTTCCTACCTGTCCAGAAAACAAATCATTCATCAAATAAACAAAAGATGATTCTATCGAAGTCGCTTTTCACATCAGACTGACAGCAGTTTTGATCTCCTTTCAGGTTCGATCTGGTTGTGCTGTAGACTACCAGGTACCTGGTATACGTTTCCTTGTGCAGATCATGGTTGGTATCTGTTTCTATTCATTTGATCGGACGGCGCCTAGAGTTTGAATCCCACCTGAGTAAGATCTCGCGTTTGTTAAACAAAATTATAAGAACATGATTGAAAGTACAGGTAATAAACACTTTAACTGCTGCATTGGTATTGTACCACACCGCATATATCATAGGGGCGTGGCTCGCATGCGGATAATATGTGATTAGCGCTTGTAGTCCACATACAGCACTACATACCTAGATTGTGTATTAACAATGTTTTAGGTGTGCTCGGGATTAATCAAATTCTTCATCGCCTGCATTAATGGGTAGGCTATCTGCATGCATGTGATGTCGGTATGTTAGAGGTGTGGGGGAAATGATATTATTTGGGCCGGGGATCGGCAGGTCGTGTACGATGCATGACCTGTGCTTTGACGCTGACTGACCTTTAGATATACAGTACGACGATGAATAACTTCAGTTTTTGGTCTAGGCAATCAGTTACGTCGTCATGCAAAAATCCATGTGAACCCTTCAGTCAATATCTTTGCTCTCCTGTAGAATGTAGGTGTTAACCCCTTGAGAATTGCGCCCTCGTTGTCGTCGACAAAGTACTTTGATGTAGTGTGGGATTAATTTCCCAGGGGTCAGAGGGTGAATCAAATATGTGTGAGCTTTGCCACCAAAACAAAAAAGGGCGTAGGCCGCGGTACAGATTGCCGAGCTAAAATTTATTTATGCGCCACCAGTCATGCGCCACCGCTTGAAATATCGTGCAGCACTTATTGGCTCGGAGATCATTAGCACAAGCGATAGGATCAGGAGATGGTGCCAGGAGGGCGTGCGCTGGAAGCGCTGCTGCTGTGCATGTCCAACGAATCATGCGAGTAGTACATAGTTAAACAAATAGGATCCATCGAATGAACTGTGAGGTTATACTGATGTTATCTACCTGGCATTGCACCACGTACCAGCACGTTTGATCTACGAGTGGTACTCAGGCACTGCTTAGTTCGGCGTGCCTGTCAATGACACTGCTGTGTCTGTAGCAGTCCGACGCACGAGGGGGGGGGGGGGGGGTATCAACCCCCATCTTGCTGCAGCAGTTATATACGTATATATATATGCTCGAAGTATGTCGTTGACCTGTTGACCCATACATGCTGCCATCCTACAGGCTCTTTCCGTGTTTGGGATCAACTCAACATTCTGAAATAGAGACCAGATACAACACAAATATATCACGGCGAGCCACAACCAACCGGTATGATGATGGGTTTGTGTGTTTACCAGCCAGTAGCCTTTGGCGCGTGTCTGGATTATTATCTAGGATACAGTATAGAAATCGGGGAATATTTCGCAACTTGACTTTAGTATGGTCCACCAACTTTCAAAAATAAAAACGCCTATTTTTTTCCAGAAAAAGCTCATATGGTTCGGTTCGGGGTCGGGGTTGGGGTTGGGGTTAGGGTTAGGATTAGGGTCTAATCTAAAGTAGTGTTTTCGGCGTTTTTCGATATATCCCATCTCATAACACTGGAACCACACGCGGGCCGAGACCAATTCCCCCATTTTTACACGGTATCCTAGATAATAATCCAGAATTGTGCCGAAGGCGGGTCTTACCAGCAGACACATGTGTATGACTTACACGACAATTAGGTAGGGTGATATTCTATACATGGTTGGGTTTATTTATTTGGCCGTTATGGAACTTTTGGGAGTGGAGAAAATGTCAACCAGATGAAATACAGGCTTACATCATACCTGGTAGTATTTAAAATTTACGTTGCACACATATAGTACGAACGACATATTTATATCTATATATAAACACGATAGCACCGCGACTGCCTCAAAGTTCAGTTGGAGCGCTCTTGCAGTTGTACGAACAACCGCCCGTCGATCGCGGTCGAGACGTGATTTCGAGGGTGTTCCCTTTAGGTCGACGGGAGACTACCACCGACAGACTCTACAATGGTTGTTGTGGGAAGGTTTGAAGAGCTTTTCAGACTTGAATAGGCTGTTTCTTACGCCAGTTCGATTTGATTTTTCATCCAATTCTTGATATTTTTGACCCGGAACGCGGTCGAATGGGTCGTGCGCTTCTCAGAAAGTGTGCACCAACCATCGCCGAGGGAAACCAGAAAATAATTCGCTTCTCCATCGAAGCATTTTTTTTTTTCAGGATTGTGTGGAACTAGCGGCCTGCTCCCGAGGCCAATGATGTCGCAGTGACGAACTCCCAATCCCTCATGCCTGCAGGGGTCGTTAACGGCTGACCGTGCCGAGCCGGTTTCATGCAGCAAGGAGATGCTAAGAGTCTAAGTCTCGGACTGGCCAAGAGGGGTGGACGCGAGGCAACTACCCTCGAGGCTTCGTCTTGTGGGACCCGGCTTAGTCGGCGCCCACAATGGATGACCCTGTCGTTTACCCGAGGAGAGGTCTACCTTCCGCTAAAGAGAAGGGACCACTGGCGACCCGAGGTTGATGACACGGCAGGCTCTTTTTGTCCTGCCATTTGAGGTATCAATATTTACATGCGTGATTCTGAGGTCTACGATACATACGTAACTACCCCGTCCTTCACATCGCCCCCCTCTTTATTCGCTTCAAGCCCATCTTAGCTAGGGATGGTCTTGTGGTGGTCATCTGGAGGATGATTGGTTCAGGGAGCAGGGTGTCGATTTAATGGACCCAGACACAACAGCTGTTATGATGCTCGCATCCATTGCTGATTTGTTAGGTAATACGGCTGAGGCGTGCTACGATAGAGGTGTACCGGCTCTTTTCTGAGGCTCCTCACTTTCGGAGCCCTTTGCTTCTCCCAAACAAACTGTTTTTTGAGTCATCCAAACGTGCAACCCGATTAAACAACCCATGACTTAGGCATACAAAACAATTCGTGCAAAAACAAAAATGGAATCCTAACGTATTAGGGTTGATAAGCTCCGTCATTTGGAAACAAAAAAAGCCAACTGTGCTACCTCTATCGTGGTGTTCGATACTTGGTCTTGTTCGGCTCGCTTTGATTCGGTGTGGGTGCATTTATTTCATTAGTCCAGCTTTGGTCTGTTTGTTTATTTCGTCGGTTAGGGACGATCTGATGCCAGTCGCGGTTCGGCCTCGCGGTCGAAAGAGGACCCAGGCGCTATGCAGACCGACCCGATATACATCGGCCGTGAGTGCGCGCAAACGAAGCTGTACCACGGTCTCTTACCTAGGGCTGTGAGTCGGCAGCATTTGACGACCAATACTAGTCGGTAGGCGGCAAACCCGACTAGCTGACTTTAGTCGGCAAATCGGTTGGATAGTTTGAGCCGCATTTCTTACATACCATTTAGTATGTATGGTCAAAAACCGAGCCTAAAACTTCTCAACAATATACCATCTTTCAAGTGCGGGATTTAGCTGTACGCCATCGAATCCAGCAACAGAAGGCTGCAACCAGCTGAGAGCCACTTGTCAATTCCCGCGACGATTAGCGGAGAAAATATGTATCCGCGTTCAACAAGCCTTACTACAAGTAAGTGAGGAAACACAGTAAGTCGGATAGTCGGCACTTTCGTTTCACGGCTGACTCTTAGTCCGACTAATAACTAGTCGGTGACTTAAGTCGTGCCGAATCACAGCTCTACACTTACCCCTTGTTTGTCTAACGCATGATGTGCGCACTATATGTGTAAAACATCGTTTGGGCCAAGTAGTACTACTCCTATCTCGGTATTCGTATGCTGCGCGCTCTTCCTTCCTGCTGCAGGTTAGTTAATGCTGACAAAGGACTGTACGAGTTATACAATTGCGGTTGATTTATCCCGGTTTTGTTTTGTTTTGTTTGGTTTGTTCTGTTTTTCCCCGATGCTCGCGGGCTTGTCGTTCTTCTGGTACGGCCGCGCGACGATGGCAGTGGGCATTCCGCACCCCGGAGATAATGTGGATATCGTTCCGGCAGCCGAGGGGGAGTCGAACTATCGCCGAGACGGTTGTTCCGACAGCCGACGCAGGTTGTTGTATATGGAGGTGGCTGGTCAAGGGTCGGCTGTCCGGCTGCCCACACAAAAACAAGGCTATGCAGTCCGCCAATATGTTCGCATGGTCGTCACCCCCCAATCAACACAAACATTAATAAAAAAACGCTTGGTCGAGGAGTGGCCACGATTGTCTTTCGCGTGACATCGCAGCGTGGGCCTGTTCCCTAATACATAGCTGACACGGGGGTTTCGTACCGGCGGTTGGTATACCTCTCATCATGTTCCCGCTGCTCGCAGTTGACTTACTGTTGCCACGGCTATGTCAAGAACTACAGTCATCGCTTTTCCGCTGATCGCGGTTGATACATGGGTGACAAGGCTGTGTCGGGTCTCTCTCGTGGTTGGTAGTTATACTAATATTAGGTCAGACATGGCTTGATTGTAGGTTGTTGTTGGTATACCGCTGACCAGGATTGCGTGGGGCACTGTTGATACACAGCTAGGGCTGTGGGCATGTGATGCAATATTCGTAGTTCATATTGGTGGTTGATTCTCCGATAGTCTCGAGGATGGTACCCAGCTATTGCTAACACGGTTGCGTAACAGTCGCAGTTAATGTACAGCTGCTCCCAGCTCCTTCCGCTTGTCGATTATGCACATATATCGCTGACACGGGTGTGCCATAGTTGCGGTTGATGTATGCGTTGTTCACAGACAGCAGACTCTGAAATCGCCGGGCGACGGTTGTACTCCCGCATCACTGTTGATGAAATGTGTCGCATCACTGTGGACACCAAGGTGTTGCTGACACGCGGTGGTCATATGTGGAGTTGACACACTGATGATACACAGTATCCCCTGACACGATCGTATAATCACTGCTGTTGCGGATACTGCCTGCGCCAAGACTGCCTCACCGGGGCTATCGGGTTGACCCGTGGGGGCGTTCGCGGTAAACAACATTGCCCCCCCTCTTGGATGCTTGGTACACACACGATACAGCCAGTGGATAAACACGCCCGAGAATGCTCTTAGCCCCGTTCATACCGACACCACGGCCCCCCCCCCCCCCACACCCCCCATGAACCAAATGGTGCGCGGGGTGATAGTGTGGTTGTGTGGCAGATCCAGCGACAAATGTTGCACGGACTCCAAGGTCTGCGGAAGCCTTCGCGTTTTCATAGTTCGTCGGTCGATTGACCGATTACGATTTGTTTGCGGTGTCCTTTCACTGCTTGCTGCTGGCGTACATCTTGACGGACACTGCGGTTGTTGGGGTGCGATTGATACAAGGTATATCACAAGGTTCACTTTCCGTGGGTTGCTGTTGATAAACAGCTAGGAGTGCTGACACGGGTGGGTGTATACATTATCGTTGCGGTATTGGCCTCGCTAGTAGCGCATTACGTACACCGCTTTTGGGGACACGGCTGCGGCGGGGTCGCCGCTGATACACCTCTGGTCACGGTCCACGCGGCTCGTCGTTGGTATACATATGTTTCGGACACAGTTGCGTCAGAGGGGCTGGTGATATACGCGCTGGGGGTTAGACAGTTCATGCAGGCACAGCGTAGCTACGGCTGCGCTCTCGCGGCACGATCCATACAAACGTACTGCCGGCACGGTTGTGTCAGCATTTGAGCTTTAATTTACTGCTGAATACACGGCGATCGCAGACCAGGTTGTCACACCATTGCAGTGGCTGGGGGTGTCCCTGCCAACATTACCTCACCCAGGCTACGTGTCCGGTTGTCTTGGGGTGGTGTTAGCTGTAGCCCGCACCGCCCAGGCTCTCGGCTGCTTGACACGGACACACTACAGCCAACGTGCGTAGAGGCGGACGACGCCACGTTTCGTGCCCTTTGTACCGAAACTGGTGCGACCACCTTCAACCTCAAACCAGTGCGTTCGTGCTGTCTATCGCCCTCCGTCGGAGATAGTTCGTAGATAGCGAGAGTCCAAATGGCTGTATCGGATTTGCGGTTTGGGATATCTGTCGGGCGCGGCTCCCGCGGCTTGTGGTTGATACAAATATATTACGCACAAGGCTGTGTGATGGTGACGGTGAATATTCTGATGGGCGTATATCTTTGGTCCCCCACTGGTCTCGGTTATTCCTAAAATGTTGTAGGCACGGCTGTGTCATAAAGGCGGTTAACTTTCCACTGGTTGATTTATTCGGTGATCGCGGTCGATACACGGGTTGGTCGAAACGTGGTGGTATCATCATTGGGTTTCCTTCCCGCTGAGCGACGTTGATGCACAGCTACTACACGGTGGACAAGTTTTGTTTTGCGGATGCTCTGAAGATGCTCTGCATGTTATCACTACAGCCCGAGTAGGGTACCAAATATTATTTACGGCTGTATTCATTATAGAGGATGTACAATCTGAGCGCATGGGTTTGTACGGAGAGTACGCCGGAGTACGGCTGCGCGCATGCGCTTAGACTGGCAATAATCAAGTTTCCGGTTGTACGCATGGTCAATCGGACGTGTGCCCGGCTACCAGAATGCGCCGCTGTACATACTATATATCCCGCGCAGCTCGTGTTTGTGGCCAGAATGAACATAGGCGCCGCCTCTTTTATATGCCTTTGACACATGCTACGATAGACGTGCACATTCTTGTTTCTAAGGTTCCTCACCTGGGGGGCTCTGTGCCCCATCGAAAACACAATTTTGTCGATTGTTTTGTGTGGGCATCGCGGTTGTGTCATACCATCAGTTGCCATATTGAGAGCGCCGACAACGCTATGGTGGCCGGATGCTGCTGGGTAAATATTGCGGCCGCGGTATCGTTAGTTGCCGACAACGCGGTATAATAGCCACGGTCAATGCAACACATAATGACTACAGTCTCCATGACAGCGAACAAATCGTACCAGGAACATCTTCATGGGCGCTCAGAGCATTGGCGTCACATTGCATTTTACGGTGAGTACATCATATACTCCTTTCGAGTAGGGGGTTCGCGTAGCAATCGCGGGCGATTGCGGTGGGCAGTGAGATGATGAAGGCCGGGGTGTGGGTCATGGAACAGGAGGAACTGTGGCGTAGTATAAGGTCACCGCTAGCGCACTTGCACGGGGTTCTGATCAAACAAGCGGCGGTACCTCTAAACATATGTGACAAAAGGGAAATACGCGACACTCGTCGACTTACCGCTACCGCCCGGCCTTCGCCGTGTGATGCCACGGTACACGACATGTAAAAACCGTTTGGGTGAGACCACCGAGCCCAGTCTAGTAGGCAATGAACAGTACAAGATAACAACGAAGTATGGGTAAGCCAACCGGCTGGGGAAGGAGGCCTCATCTAATCCAATACTTGAAGTAAATGATCGCCGAAGGCGCAGAAGAATACTATAGTAGAATCGGAATCGACGAGATTGGAGCCAGCGGATGCAAGGAGGTGGCTCCATGAGTTGGAACCTTAATTATCTTGGAGTTTGAATGACCCCCCCGATCATTGTGCCTTTTCTTACCAACCCAAAGCCAGAGAACAGACGTTGTGGGAGAAATAATGAGGATAAAGAGACAAAAGCGCCGTCCGCGTCGTCCCGAACCGCGCAGTGGTTGGGGTGGACTGCCCCCTCCTGCTATGGAGCGGACTCCGCGGACTCGAAAAATCGATACAGGTCCAGCATCCAACACAAACCACCAAAGAAGACCACATCTCAGAGGAGGCGGCAGAGGCGGCGTGAAAAGTTGGGGTGGATCAAAGCAACACCGGCGGGGCGGGCGTGACCAGGGCCAGAGCAATTCACCGGCCCTCGCAGGAGCCAGCAGAAAGTGCCCGCTCGGAGACTACTACCCGCGCCTACCAGCCAAGCGGCTAACCCAATTGTAATTCTGCGAAGATCGGGCAGCAGCGCGACGGCCTGACGTTCGGAGTCAGGTGTGTCATTGCACGAAGCAGAGCACCAGATAAGGCAGTCTATAGAGGGTGAAAGCGCTATAAACAGGAGGTTGGGTCGCATTCATGTTGCCGAAACCGAGCCCACACAAGCAGATAGGAGCAAACTACTGCTGCGGGGACAACGGCTATCATCCCCGCCTCGCAAACCTGTCCATACTCGCATGTCATGGGTAGGCCAACCGGCTGGGGAAGGAGGACTCATCTAATCCAATACTTAGATTAAATGATCGGCGAAGGCGCAGAAGATTACAATAGTAATAGTCTAAAACAGAAACGGGTGTGTGCGATTGCAATTCCTCAGTTGAGGCGCCCAGTGAGTTCCCAGTGACATTTTGAGCAAACAATGTCAGTTCCCAGTGTCATATTGGACCAAATTTGTCAGCCCCCAGTGACATTTTGAGCAAAAAGCGTCAGTTCCCAGTGACATATTGGGCATTTTGAGCAAAAAGTGTCAGTTCCCAGTGACATTGGGAAAAAAGTGTCAGTTCCCAGTGACATTTTGTTCAAAACGTGCCAGTTCCCAGTGACATTTTGGTAAAAAGGTACTATAAGGCTAGCTATAGGGCTAGCAATAAGGCATGGCCTCCTATACCACCATCGCAGCAATATGGCATGCCCTATTGTAGCTTGCGCGGGTGTCGTACATCCTCCTTCCGTTTGTTGCACTCCGGATAGATCCATCCCCTTATGTACCCCGGCAGGATGTCGTGTCACTAGTGTGTTAAACTGCTTCGTGTGTTCGACGATGGCAAGCATCGCCAACCTTTTCCCCACACGAAGTACCAAAGGGGTCAACCATTGTCCCTTGGTTTTCTTCTTATTTCTGTCACTGGGAATTTTTGTGAGTCAATGGTTGAAGTGAAGCTCGTCATGCTGCACAACCATTGTCAAATGGCAAACAAAATAATAACCGGTAAAGCAGGCAGGCGGACTCGTGCTACCATATCACGCCGATACTTGGTGAGCATGTTGGTGGAGGCCAATAATATGAAGACGCTGGATATATAATTTACATTACGTATATATCCCAAATCGTTACGTACCCATCAGGAGTTACGCCCGCGCATGTCATTGATTCTCCATAAACATGGCAAATAGTAGGGTAGCCTCTTTTAAGGAACCCCGCGATAATAAAGGAAAACGATGTGTATGTATGAGACCTCAAACTTCTGCACACCGTTTATACCCACTACTTCGTACCAGGTATATACTTAAAATGGACCGGTACCAACTTTTGATAAGGGACATCGGTATAATATATGGGATCTCTCCTATATCCCGAACTCACTATTAATAGGGCCCCTTAAAAGGGGCATACCTGCTGTATCCCAGATCGTTACCCATCAGGAGGAGCAATGGCCGGGCGTGTGATTCTCCATGCTGTATGATACAAATGCAAGCAACTGGGAGGACATATCATCAAGACAGGAATTAGCACGCCATTATTTTGCTAAGGCCTGGCTCACGTATCGAGAACATGTGGAGAGGCACGGTTGTAGAAATCGACACGGACCTGATCGGGCGTGATAGGTCGGAGCTGTCCGTCCTTGATTGCCTCGTGCACAGACAGCATTTCTAGCCGCCTCAAGCCTTCTTCACTGCGGCTTCCGCCCGCTCGCGGTCCCGACCTGGGTTGATAGTGTCGTGGCCAGACACAATACAATAGTCGAATTTCGGCGAGGCGCATATCGCTCTACAAAATATATTATCGTGTTTGTCCATCTCCGAAAATATGCAGCATGAGCTTCAGCGTCGATCACCTATAAACTTTCCCAGTGGCCAGAAGAAGACGAAGAAAACAAAGGGAGACTAAAACAAATAGATGTACGTACGTATATACAACATCTCACACTCCGTGAGAACAGCTAAAATACCGAAGGTAGGTGTAGAATCCCCCCCCCCCCCCCTCGGATGAATTTCAATGATTTTTTTTGTCGACGACAGGTAGAGTTTTAGACGCTGAGCGACGCGTCTGTG
>JAYJME010002119.1:0-14419 GCA_036873775.1 Costaria costata
AGACAACATCGGTCACCCGAAAAGAAATTCAACTACAAAGCGAGAAAACGAAAAAGGCGAAAAGCGAAACAGGAAAAAGGAAAAAAGAAAGACAGGAAAACGGAAAAAAAACAGAAGCAAAATTAAGGGAAAGGGATTCAAGGGCTACGACATCGAGATCTTGCTGGAAGAGCGCTTGGCTGTACCACGCGGCCAAGTGGCGGAAGCCTATGGCAGCGTACGATGAGCGGCTCACAGCTTACCTGATTCTGTTTTAAAAAAACGCTGGACGTGAAATGGGTCTACAGCAGTAGTAGTAGATCACTTCGACAGCGGGACAAAAAGCACCATGTAGAGAGATAACTCGGGAATACTACGGTTTTCAAATTTGTGAATTTTTCGCATCGACTGAGTAGCAGAAGTATCGGATTATACATCCCCCATTGGGTTATACAAAAGCCGTAGTACGCGCGATCCAAGTTTCCCACGCAGCTTGCTAAGTTGGGTTTCGACGAAACCCTCGATCTCACAGCTGACGTTTTTAAATTTTATAATATCGCAACGGTTCGGCTCACCAGCCGTCGCCGATCCCACAGAACACTGTTTAGGCACCAAGGGTCTCGTCCGAAGAATGCTTGGCCGTGGCAGTGACCATCCGGAGTGTCGACGGCGTCTTGTGGCAGGCGCTGGGTCTCTCGGAGCCTCGCCTTCTGAATAGAGGGCTGGAGCGCCAGAATTTCGCAGGTTCTGGGATACCAGGGATACTACCAATTCGTATGATATGATGAGCTCTTTCATCCCATCTATCTGAGTCAATCCACTTCAATACGGAAGTCATTTTCGCCGGTATATTTCTCCCCACACAGCCTATTAGATAAAAATACCAACTGCCTATATAGTTGAGATTCGACGAAATCCTCCATCACACAGCTGACGTTTTTTTCTTTTATATTATTGCGGGAGGCCTGCCTAGAATACTATTTAATACCTGGTCCGAGCAACAACCGCAACGTTCCACCTTCGAGCCTTTAAACAGCGAATGAATACCTGTACGCAAAAGCGAATAAGAAACTCTCGTTTTGACCAAGGCTCGCGGCTTTTTGTGATATCAACGTTGAGCGCAGGCTCTTAAAGGTCATTGTATAGGATTTATAGTAGCGTTCCTAGCTGAGCACCAACGCTTACCCTCGGCCTAGCTTTAAATGGTGATTTCTCGAAAAAGCAAAGTCTGAAGTTTCGAACTACCAAAATACTAACACATGTCGGGTACTGTAGGTTGGATCCGTCGACAATAGGCATAATACACAGTATATACATGTGACGGCATCTATGAGGGGAACACATCGGTGAACTCTGTTTAGGGTTTAGGATTTTGGCGTCCTAGCCGTACTTTATGAATTACAGGGATTATTCGTATTTCCTGTGGTGGATTCTTTGTTGCATAAGGATTGGCGTTGAGTATGACGTTGTTTTTCGTATACAACTTCACAGCCGTCATATTTTGTTCCCCTGATAACCCGTAGTACGCACGGTAGATGTATCCCACGCAGCTTGTAAATATGAGTTCCGACCAAATCCTCAATATCACAGCTGTCGTTTTATTACTCCGTACCAGGTATATCATTAACACAATATATACTCAAGGTCAAAGTATCGGAATTTCCAGTACATCGTAAAATCCAACACAAAAAACGAACTAACATGCCTGCTATTTTTGTTGTTTTTATCGTGAAGAACAATCGTGCCAGTTTCGTTTTCCAACTCTCAAAACCCATCGTCAAAAATGTTTCAAGATGAATTGTTTCGACTCTCGCTGGAACGAGCTGGTACGTATAGATTTTAATCATGATTAGTGTTGTTGATTACCATCTCAATAGTTTGGACGCGGTAGTGTTTGGGGTATGGTTCCATGACCTTGAATGACGCGGAAGAGCAGACTACAGACCACGTCTTAATTACTAGCGTCATAGTTAGTGTAGTGACAATCATTGCATTGTTCCTTCGGCAGCGAGGTAGGCCCACGTCAAGGTGCAAGGGGCGGTCCGGTGTAGTCTGCACCATCAGAGCAGTGAGAGATAGTAGATGGGCAGCGACCAAGTGACAGGCAAGTTTGTGCCATTTCTGGGGGAACTTGGCGGAGCTTGGAAAGCGAGCGGGACGCTTTGTCGAGCTGGCGGAGGCGCAGCTACAGGTTGGTACTTTTTGCATTCAGAGCAGTGCGAATGAGTACAATATTTACATTGTTTCCCCTCACCAGTTCTGTCTGTCAACTACTACTGTTTTTTTAACGTCCTGCGTTGGTCCACATGTGTTGACTTGGCCCTTACGCTCTCTGACGCGCTCGAAACGGCCGTCGCAACTGCTGCTGCTGTTACGGCATTGACACATGGGTGTGGTCAACTTCTATACACAGTTTCCTTACTCTATCAAAGATGCAGACGGCATCCCGTCCTCTCGCGAGGGGCAGCACTTTGACCCTGCTGTGTCTCTATTTCGTAGCACCTAGACGCATATCGAAAATCGGCTGAATATCACATCAACAACACAACAAACCCAAATCACAGTGACAGAGTATGTCGTCTCGTCACCCTAATATTTTTTTTTTTAAATACGTGTTATACAGTATACGTATACTACGCCAGGTACGCGTTTTATCGACAGCTATGGTTGCCGTTTTTGAAAATCATCAACTGAATATTTTGGAATACCTTCATATTCATCACACAGACAGGGCTGTATGACTTAGAATACGATATGAATACCGTGAACGTTTGGTTGAATATATGTGGATGTTTTGGTTTGTTATCGCTACGTATTATTTGCGTACCACGCTATCGTCTCGTCGCGTACGCTGCAGCTCCTGTACAGCAGCCATCACCTCGTTTCGGTTTCTTTCGTGTGTTTTTCTCTCGATCCATTCATTTCGTTGCCGGCGGATGCATCCTGTATATTTTGCACACCCTGGACAATTCCAATTTCGATAGTCCATCGTGTCTGCAGCAGTTGATCTTGGAAGTTGTGCTTTGATTGGGATGGTCAGGACAATTGTTTTTTTTTTTCAGTACGGTTGTAGACGGCTGTGTATGATTTGGTATCGTCCAGACAGTTTGGTCCCGTGCTGTCCATTAATTTAAATTGTCCGGACAATTGGTTTCGGGTGCTCTTCATTGATTGGAATTGTCTAGACAAATGATTTCGAGTCCTGTTCATTAATTGGAATTGACCAAACAATTGATTTTGAGTGCTGTCTGTTAAATGTCTTTTCCTAAACAATTGATTTTCTGTCCTGTCAAAAAATCTAATTGACCAAACAATATAGTTTGGATGGTTTCTAGGAACTAAAATCGTTCAGGGACAAACCTATTCGAGTGATGCCTTGTAAATATAAATGTGCAAACAATTGATTCGCTGTGCCGTCCGTTCAATACAGTTGTCCAAACAATTGATTTCTGCGATTGGCAATTATTTGAAATCGCCTACACAACTAATTACGCGGGTTTCCATTCTACATGGAGGCGTTATTAAGCCGGGATAGGGGACACGAGTAATTAACTCTTAAAAATGTTGTTACTTCAAGCCCTATTAATTTCAGGTAATTACCGCTACCGGGAAAGAAACACGCATCGTGAAAGCAAAACGAGAACACCGGAATAATACGCATAGAAAGTCAAGCAAATCGCACACCTCATGTGAAATGTGCGCCGTATTATACATAAACCCCGTAATACTCGCGATCGAAGTATCCAACGCAGCTTGCAAAAAAAGGTGAGTTTCAACGAAATCATTGATCTCACAGCTGACGATTTGTATTATATTTTTCAAACCCACCGGTAACACGCGCGATCAAGGTATACCACGCAGGTCGCAAAGTTTAGTTTCGACGAAATCTTCGATCTCGCAGCTGGCGTCTTTTTATAATTTGATCGAGGAAATCATCGAAACTCAGCTTTGCAAGCGGTGTGGCATACTTCGATCGCGCGCACTACTGGTTTTGTATTACCTAATGGGGATTTATAGTCCTTTTTTAGGGGGAGAAAATCTCACTTCCATGGAACTCGGGAAGTCTACAAAGATTGCGCCTGGGCGTATTTGATTTCATGAATGATACATGAGTGTGTATACTTATTTTTGAATGGAACAGAGTCAGATACCTGTGGGGCTGAAGGGGTGTTGTAGATCGTAGAGTAATAATAATGAAGATTGTTGGGGAGGGGGGGTTGGGGAGGGGGGGGAGGGGGGGGGGGCTACTTTCAGCCTAAATTTTACCGGTAATTCGCATGTCTTCTGCTTTATAGTACTATTAATAATTCAATTTTAACCCCAATTATATTACCACAGCTAGTTCTGGTTTTTCATTTTTTCTTTAGGTTTTCAGAGAGTTTCAGTGTAAAAAAGTGTGTTGTATATAGGTCCATAAAGGTTAAATCTTATTTACCTCGAAAATGAGACTATATATTCCCCAATAGATTACACAAAACACGTAGTACGCGCGATCGAAGTATCCCACGCAGCTTGCAGAGTTGGGATTCGACGAAATCCTCGATCTCACAGCTGACGTATTTATTTAGTTTATTTATACTGTATTATTAGTATGAATAGGTTCTACTTAGTATCATACGAGTACGCGAAGAGTACCAGGTAAGCCCTTTTTCGAGCAGGTTGACTTGCAGTTGATGAACGTCATCAACCCACCAGGAGTCCTGCATATGGCATAGGATAGGTCGTTGTCGACTACCAGTACCATTCACCAGGTATTCGACAAGCATTCTCATTCATTGGGTAACTACATATTATGTTGTGGGACGGTTCATTATAGTCAACATGCACACACCAACACAACGACACAATGATATGTAGTAGGTGGTCTTACAATCTGGTCCAGCGGAGTTTTAGCGGGGCAGGCAGTTATTCACATAAACGGGCCGTCCGATATGATAGCGAGCACTTACTGGTCGGATCAAAGTAGAGGCATAGACCCAACCCAACGCCTGACCCGAGCCCTCACAACCCCGACCCCAACCCGCACAGAAAACGGGCCAAAACTGGCCAGAAAAGGCGTGGCTGCGCCGCTTTCGCATCGAGAGAAATAAAAATCGCGAACTTATACTGCATAGAACACAAGGATCGAACCGCGGACCACAACTAACTACGTAGCCAATAGTCGCGACAAAACTTGCACAAAAAATACGGGAGGAGCAGGGGCGCACGGGGATTCGGATTCCATACATCCTCTTCCCTTAAAAACCACGAAAATAAATTCTTAACTTTTTTTTTTTCGTGGTTTTGCTTACAGTGCCAAAAGAGGCGTTTTAAAGCAGTATTTTCTGTATACTGTATATGTATAACATACCTCCTGGTGGTGCGGGATGGTGTTCCGATTATTAATAGCTACCTCGTTGAGTGCTGTACCGGGTGTACCGTCCTGTAGCAAACGGGCATGCATGCATTCTTGCAGACCTGATATGCACTTGTAATAAATTTAGAGATTCAGGATCATAGTTAGTGTAAACGTTCTTCGGACCAGCCAGTCATTCCATCATGTCTTTCTTATATGAGTGTCCGAGCTGGAGTGTCCTGAGACAATAATATTAAACACAAACGCAACAGCTTGGAGTGTCCTATTGCTGACGATGCGCCGGACATTAATGCATCTGTACGTACAGGAGCTGTACTCTGTACGTACAGGAGCAGTGCAGTATAGTTACGACCAGGCCAGACGGGGGAAACTACTCGTAGAAGAGATACCGAGATACCCACGAGATACCCCGCACTTATGTACTGCAGAAAGAGGGTCTACCCACAGCAGCAGGTTGGTAGTATAATACATCGTTCCCGTCCCCACGGAGAGCCAATGTGTAACACAGCAGTGTGACACAACAACGACCAACGCCTCGGAGTTTTCTACTGCTGCCAGCGGCTCCGGACATTAGCATACACCTACGTGTACTCTGCAAGGACAGCAACAGTCCAGTATACGGGCCTAAATGGCAATACTCTGTCCGTTCTGCCCGGGATTATAAGGGTTGTTTAAATTTGAATTTTATTAGACAAGGGTAACTATTGTTTCGGACATAATGGCACCAGGTACCAGGTACCAAGTGTTCCTCTACTCTGTCTCGAACTGCCTCAGGCAGTGCTCATCCAGCCAAGCCTACCGGTCCCAAGCCGATCCGGGACTGTCTGGTCCACCTTCGGTCAAGCTCATATCTCCCTTGTACCACTCTCTACCCTGCTCTACCAGCTGCTCTCCACTGCTGTTGGAGGTGCCACAAATATCTGTAGCTGCAGGGTGTCTGTGATCTCCCCGCACAGAATGATCATCGAATATTGTAGTGGTATGGAAGGCCTTGTATCAGGGGGGGATGGCTCTTAACCGTCCCCTGGTTGAAGTTTTATATACATAGTGTTCAGGCGTAGAGGGAGGGGACGGTGCCAGGTACCCCCCCCTCCTGTCTGGAGCTCGAAGTTGAATAAATAGGAGTGTGGCGTCTGAAATGCAAGTTCCGGCTCCCCTGGGAGGAGACCAAATTGTATGACCTACTGACAAAATCTGTCAGATTTTTCGGCTAAAAAAACAGCAAATCATTGAAAATAATAAGTGGTATTTTGCCCACTGATTTATTCGAATCAGGTGTCCTGACATATATACCTGTATATATACGAAGTATTCTAGAGCATTGTATATAATTCATATAATATTTGAATATTACAGGATATATATTTCACGTTACACCACACACCACAAGGAAAGATCGATGCACCACTAATAAAAGCAAATCCATGCCAAATATTTAGGGTTGGGCACCTCAGTACATACTTTGATATACTACTGGCATTTTCAGCAAGCAGTATTATACTGGACTGCAGCAATATACTGGCCTTAGTAGGCTCTCACCAGCTTATTTTGATGGGTTTCCATAGTTGTCTCAGACGTGTAAACATAAGACCAAACCAACTTGCAGCATTTACTCGCAGGCTCAACCAATATATAGCTACTATAAGCAGTCGATTACTACCGCCAGTATATATAGTACTGCCTGTGCCAGTGCCCAACACTACAAATATTCCTTCCTGGTTTGAGTGCCGATACGAAGTACATGCATCTCACCATACACACATAATATATACCTGGTATATACTTCGTGCACAACTTTTAGAATTTCCCAAAATGACGACGGTGTACGTACAACATACCCACAGCAGTGGTAGTAGGCTTGACAACGATTTAGTATAGATCTTCCGGGCGTGGATTGTAAATTTCCTGGAATTTGTGACTCACTACCTGTGTCGTAGAGGAAAACTCCTGGGCTGCAGTTTGGATTTTCCTAAACAATTAAGTAACGCGGCGCAGCCGCATTACCAGCCCGTTTCTGGCCCGTTTCGGGTTCGGGTCGCGGTCAGGGTTACGGTTGTGGGGTTTGGTTTGGGGATATGGGTTGGGCTGGGTCTACGCCCGCCCGCCCGCCCGTGGCTTGATGCCACTCTCGGAACTGCTTCGTTTCGCATAACATGGTGGCCCCCGGGCATCTGTCTTGCGCCGTTGTTGATATGGCTCCAACATAAACCGTCATCGGATGAATTCCAAAGCCGTTTTTTCGACCACCGGACTGGGTGGGGTTCAAACGAATCGATTAATACGACGCGCCTATCTGCCTATGGAAACACCTCCACGAAATCTTCCGAAAGTCGGTATTTTCGTTTTTTTTTGTCCCCCCTGATTTAAGAGGAAATCGGTTTCAACTGTCGGTTTCGGAGGGGGAGGTGTGATATACACCGACGTACAGTACAGTACACACGGTCGTATGTAGCAATTCAGCGGTCGAAGCGAGCACGCTGGAGACAAAACGCTTGGTGCCGTTTCCGTCGGAGTTGGAAATCTATTGCTACTACTGTCTTCAATTAGGTCACCTTAATATAATGACTCATATATCATACTAAACCCAAGAAAATAAACCATGTAGTTAAACCATATTTTACTCAACACACATTCATATAAATATTATATTAATAGAACACCGATAATCGAATTAATTACCAGGTATAATGTTACGTATATATTACAAAAAGCAAGGAATACGAGCTGGCTAACAGCCGGTGCTCCGATGGTGTTTAACATACTCGTGTGAAACACCTTGTACATACAGGTATTAGTGATGTCGATTTGGCGACTTAAAGCCCCCCCCCCTCTTTTTTTTGGTCGTGCAGGAATCGACTCAGATGTCGTCCATTGAGATCGTGTGTATGATTCGAACAGTTCGACGCGAGTTGACAAATATTGAAAATGCTTAATAATTCCTGCGATAAAAACGAAGGAATGCGCCGTAGTAGGGATGCCAGTTATGTGACCTCGGATCTGAGTTAAGAACTTGTAGAGATAAGATAATCTGGTGTAAGGATTTGTGGAGATAATACCATCATCAGGTGAATCGGCTTGTCAAGAGAAAACACAATGGAGATGCGACCGATTTGCCCCATATCCCACTAAGAAGGCGGTATTACGTCGGGAACATAACCCCTGTACACCTATCCTTCTTCAACAAGACGCAAACCTCGACAGTCTAGTCCAGCCCACGAGCGCACGAGCGACATTTTCCCCGATGATGATCGAAGATTGTGCTTTGGTGTTATTCCAACTTAAGGGCCCATGCTATGCGTAAGGGTGCACCTACTGACTAACATTTTCTCAAACTCTTCGCGTGAGTACCGTTCTTAGGCTTAACCCGGCGACCGATCCGATGTATACTTGGCAATACACGGTAACACACCAATCCAATGCGATTCCAACGGCGACATTTGGTATACGCTACAACAGCAGTATTTGCTGTTGTTAAGTTGAGCAGTCCCCTGTCAGTCCGAATGGTTTCGGCCAGAAAATGATACCAGGTACCTCTACTGTCGTAGCGAGAGTCCAAAGTCAATACAGTCTTGAACAGGGATAATGCCGGCCTGTAGAGACAAGACTAAACCAGGTGCGCCTGCCACGGGGTGGCCTTGTATCACCCCCTTGTACTGGGTACATCACTGCTGTATTTACAACAACTATATATTACTCTCACTCTGCATCTGGTGTGCGATAAATCACGTCCAAGTGCAAGGGCAGGAAAGGGAAGGAGGGAGACAGAAACTTCGTGTCATTTTTTTTATTCCGTGGTTTTAGCGTCCTTCTTTGCGGTAGGTGTGCACCACTACTACTTCGTGTATCGGTACATTACATAGTAGCATACCCCCGAACAGAAATTCGAGTACACACCATATATACGTAAACGATATCAATACGAAGATACCTGGCATGTGCCGGGAAGTTACAAATATACCTCGCACACTTTAAAGACTCTGTTGCTGCACCTGCAGAGCAGAGTACCTGTATGACATAATATTACCTGCAGGATATTAATTTTTCCAATCGGTTGGATGGTCACCGTCACACAGCGGGAACATTTTTAGGGTTAGGAAATAGAAACTGGAAACATAGCAGCTAATAATAAGACTTTTGAACAGTCGTACAGCCAGTATAGTAGTATTGATGTAAAAATCGCCCGTACGTGGTATTTTCCGATTTCATCATCATCGCGCCCGACCAGCAGGCGTTATTCGCAGATGTCCCCGCCTCTCCATGTATCCCCCGTCCTACGTGGATCCCCGGCGCCACCACACCACACCACACCACACCACACCAAAAACCAAACCAAACACGGTACCAACGAGTCAGCTTTACCCAACTCGGACAGAGTCGTACCGACATGCTGGCTGACTGTGACGGGTGGTTTCAGCTATAAAATATTAAAACGCTTGTTCGTCCAGATCAGAGTTTGCACCACATCTATTTATCTCAAGCGCCTCCAACTCAAGAAGAAGAGCAAGACCGGCGGTATACGACACAAGGCACACACGGCGGACAATCGAACCGCGTTGTAACTGGTAAGAACAATCGACGATTATTTGAAGTTCACCCTGTGATATCGGAACCGATTTATGCCGAGCGTGTTATTGTACTACTACTGTACTACGAGGGGGGAGTAAGTTGTAGTCTCGCCCCACTAATATTTACTACCTGTTATGATACAAGTTAGCCAGGCTTGCTTCTGAGTTTTGAGCAGTAATACGATGTACAGTTTGGGCGTCACGTGTCAAGCCATAAGGGGAGGTCGCGGGGAGTCCATAGTAAATAGAGAAATTGTATACATGAGGAGTAGAGACGAATAAGAAATGCATCGTGTTGTAAGATGGTAATTAGCAAATATAGCCGGCATTTCGTGGCCTGGAAAATGATAGGTTACGGTATGTAGACATAAATACCAGTAGTACAGTATGACCGGACGTATCCCGGTGTACATTCCCCGCCCGTCGTATAGACTACCGGTAGAGTATAGACTACTACACAGTACCATGTACCAGGTAGTATGTTTTCCCCTGGGTGAACGGAAGCACAGGTACACAGCATTAGCAACATAATTTACTTAATAACGCGATGTACAGCTGCAGTTGTGTCTACACTTACGATTTCGAAATGGTGTAACTGTTGGGATGTCGTTGTTCTTCTATATTCTACGATATATGCTGCGAAGTCTGAAAATATTGAAAGTTTTCGTAGTGCCACCAGCAGGCAGGCTCGATACATACCTCATTACTCCTGTATTTTTATAATACTGGAACAACAACAGACGCGTGCTTCGCTATACGTTGTAGCATTTTATCGCCGAAAGCTTTCTGACTGAGCCCGAGGAAGTACTGTTATGTACCCACGCTCGTTCGAATACCATTGATGCTATCTGTGTTCCACAGTACGATGACACCATGATTTCTTGTGTTCTGCGATCAGAGTATTTGTTCAATACTTAGGCCATGGGGTCGCTGGTCCGCTTGTACTTCCATTTCTCGTCAACGTCGTACTTTGGATGGGGATGGGGTGTGAAGCTCCCGAGATGAGGAGCCCCAGAATGGCTACAGTACTAGGTGTAGTAGCAAAAAACACCAGCTTGAAGTCGACGATCAACTTCGTAGTTTCGTGCCACCGTGTTGAGCACGGTCTTCACATAGGCTAATAGCCGAGAGTTTATGTGGTACCCAGCGACGCTACGTATTTATGTATATACGAGCATCGTTTCTTCGGTCGAGTTTCGTATTTATCGCGAGAAAACGAGCCGCATTTTCTTTCGCCCGAATTTCTTAATGCCCGCGCCATCTCCACAACAGAAGCACCAACAATTTGTCGACTCTATACTAAGAACAGCAGAGCCCAAGCCCATTCCTCTCAATTGTATTTTTGATGCATGTTATAGTATACATCCATCGGAGTCGGTACTGCAACCATTCATTGCCGTGTTGACCTTCTTCGAGAAAAGAAAGGCCATGTGCACGGAACATTACAAACATCAGCGCTTGCTTCCTTTTTGAGGTCTCCTATCGAGTCCAAACTAACACCGTATCAGAGCAACACAAAAGCTTCCCTTTGTGCTGTACGACCGTTTGTTGTATATAAAAGAGTAAAATAGACTGTGCGAAGCTATCTCGATGGCTGTCCCCGATGAGTAGACAAAGTGACAGGCTTGTTTGTGTCTACCGTTCCACCGGCATCTAAGACTGTATAATATATATATATATATATATTATATATATGCGGTAGGACTGCACGGTACCACGCTCGCTGGTTGGATGTGGTATGTACTACATACAGTACTTCGTACATATAACCGTTTTTGTTTCGTAAACCTCTGCATCGTGATGTACGTCGGCTGCGCCCACAAGAACAGACGAAACACAAGCGGACAAATCAGACATCCAGTTGTCCCGTTTTTGTGTCTTTTAGGCCTGCACTCTCTATTTCGGGCCATAGTGCTTGGAATCAGAGTCATAGCTTTGTGTTGGAAGAACATGCAGTATTAAAAGGGTGAAGCTCTACTACACTATCAATGAGGACTTTGGCCCTACCTTTAGGCCTCGGCGTCTTACCCCCGCCCTCTATACTGGGTCCTGTAAAAAAATGGTGTGTATCATACAACACGTCCCGGTGTGTTAGAGCAAGCTCTCCCCCCCTCTCCCCGCTGACGCACAATAAGTTTGACCCGAAGGGACCGGCACATCTTCTTCAACTACTCACCGACTGACCTGGACCGGTACTCGTAGATTGCGTACTACGTATACGTCACGTATGGCGAAAACTTAAACTCAGGGGTTACCGCGCAGAGTAGTCGTAGGCGGCCGGGGATGATGCACACCTGGGAACCTGGGATATATACATAAATAAATATGTGTCCGTCACTTTTTCTTCTGTGTTTATTATGTTATTGTAGTAAATTTGCGGTCAGAGTCAATCTGGACAACAGCCGTGGTCGAGGTTTTGTCTTACCTTTATCCCCCCCCCCCGCCTACCCCGGGTATACTCGTCGGGGTTCTAACGGTGCGTACATATGCACGGCACAAACACGCGTAGGGTTCGGTATGATTGAAATCATTTGGCGACCTCCATCGAATTTTCCCAACCCACGCTATCACGCTTTCAGCGACGACAGAACACACACACCTATCTATGATATCTCTGTGATAACCAAGTACACAGACCAGGAGAATCTTCCATGATGAGTTGAAACGCAGTCCTCAGATGACAAGCGGGGGCAGTGTTTTACCGCTGTACCCTGTACCTTGTATACAAGTATGCAGCATTCAATGGTAGATTCTTACTTCATGAATCAGTAGCCGTGATTGTACCTACGGTAAACCTGGTACCTGGTGTACTCTCGTATGCTAGACCGGTAGGCCATCTGCGGTGTAGACCACCTAAACTATTATGGTGTCATTCCTGGAAGATATGTTATACGTAG
This sequence comes from Costaria costata, assembly GCA_036873775.1. Lineage (NCBI taxonomy): Eukaryota > Phaeophyceae > Laminariales > Agaraceae > Costaria > Costaria costata. The sequence goes on from JAYJME010002119.1 coordinate 12,798, forward strand.
GAATATACTCTATAAATAATACGCATTATACGTGCTAGAAAGTAAGTGCAATGCGGGTAATTGGTAAAATAGCATAAATATACCCAAACAACCACAGGCATGTATGTGCTGATGGTATCGACAACGCAGTTTCATAAAATACACATTTGATTAACAAAGCAGATTTCTCGATACAGAGTAGTACTCTGTATTAATTTTAATGCATGCAGTAGTTGTTTGGCTTTTACCACCAGAAAAATGATACCACACTATTTCCAAGTAGTTTTGTCCCCAAAAAACGTTTCTGGCTCTAAAGGGATTAAATTATTTTTTGAACAGAGTACTCTGGCGTCAAAGCCAGCATTGTTTGTCAAATTGCAATCGTACATATTATATTATACGAGTGCGAGGAATATTATTTCCCAGTGTATAAATATGATGTGTGTATATATATCACAATACCTGGTTCGTATAAGTATTCTTCATATTTCGCCGTGACCAGAATAATCTTGATAACCCAGGCGGCATGTATTCTGCTCTTCATCCGTGAGTGGTCGTTCCGCCGGTCCCACAAAGAGCAGAACACTCTCTGGGCGATCAACTGCAAACCACGCTGTTCTGGGTTACCACAAGAGACCCTCAGGTCATCGTCGGCGCTTGGGCACTGTGAACCATATCGGCCCTCGATGCTTTTATCTCGCTGGTATTTTTATCATACCAGCGCGCCCCGGACTGCGTATGAAACGAGCCTCTTGTTTGAGTAATATTCTCGCTATACTTTAGGATAATACCCTCCCATGCCTCGACAACAAACTGCTGGAAAATATCTGGGATTTGTTTGTTTTCAGCGGTAAAGGTAACGGCCGCTATACACGTGTTCTATAAAGGGGAACGACCTTGCGGGTACCGCTTCCCTGTCGAGATTCGCCTCTACAGCGGTATGTCTGTAGCTGTAGTTAATAATATCGCAAAGAGTTGGAACATCAATCCCAGGTACAGGTTGTATGATATCCACTGGTATACGGCTTCTAATTGATGCAACGAACCCTTTAAACGCCTGTCTGTGTGCTACACAATGTGTACTAGGTTCTATCATGTGCATTGTATCGTTTTCTGGTACGGTTACTGTATATTTCAGTACCAGGTATCCCGTCGGCGGTGCTTGGGCAGCATATTTAGAACCATCTTTGACCAATCCGGTCATCTTGGTTCGTGTATCATACGCACGGCTATATAAATCTCCTCGAAACCGAAAACTACTAAACTACTTAGTGTCTGGATAGTATTATTATGAATTCAATATCCCCCCTCTCGCCCAAAAAGCAAATAAGCAAAACAATAAACAATAAACCAAAACAACGCTTCCTGCTCCCACTTTAAAGTCAGACAGACAGCCAGTGTCAAATTACCTTGTCGGAGATAGATATTGAAGACGCGTGCTATGATAGAGGTGGCACTTTTTGGCTTTTTTGTTTCTGAATGACGGGGCTCCTTAACCCAAAATCGTTAGAGTGTCAATATTGTTTTGCAGTATGATTGTTTTGTATACCTAGGTCATGTTTTTTTCAATTGGGTTGCACTTTTGGTTGACCCAAAACCAGTATGTGGGTGAAGTACGAGCCTCAGAAATCAACCGGTGCACC
>JAYJME010002120.1:0-14417 GCA_036873775.1 Costaria costata
TGCGAGTAACAACACCAATCACACCCAGGGTCTGCACAAACTAATCTCCCTACGAGTAGAGAGAAACCAAGTTTAGTGGATACAAACTACCATAAAATAATAAGAATACGAAACAGAGAGCATGTGTAGCAGCTGAAAAAATGAAGAGACATCATTACCGGTACCGGTAAATAACAGGGGATGTTTTTCACCTGTCCCCTGAGTAGAATAAGGAGGGTTTCGTGTAAGGCGTCCAGCACCGCTGTGAGAATCAGCTCGTTTTCTTCCGCCGGGCCAACCTGCCAACCATAGCACATACGGCCAACCATGGTACAAAAGGGCAGGGACGGGGCGAGCGGCACGGATCAGAAAGAGGTTGAAACGCAAGCGAAGCACTATACTCACAACGCCTTCTCCAACTTATAACTCCACGGCACCACGAAAAAGCGAGAAGGGTGTGATGGCGTGTGGCGCGAGAGAATACTTGATGGGAGTGAAACCGTTTCCCCACGTAACGAGAGCCTATCACACCTCGGACAGATCATGATCTAGATCATCGATTTCCACTTCATGATCTAGATCTTTCAGGGCAGATAAATTCCTGGTCTGCAGGGTCTATAGCTCATCTTTTGCCCGGTGGGGGCCGAAACATTTGCCTGATGTAGGACACGTTTCCTGGGTTTGGCACGTACTGTGTAGAGCCCGCACAACATCTCGCAACGGCAGGTTAGGATCTAGATGATCTAGATGATCTAGATGATCTAGATCGTGACCTGTCAGACGTGTGAAACGGAACCTTCGCACCGCGCTGATTGGGGATCAGGCCGATTTGAGTCACCGCGTGTCTCGGACAAGTCCCCCCGCCATCAACATTTGCCTAACACGTTTCAATCAAAACTGCAAACATAATCCCACACTATTTCCAAGTATTTTGTCCCCAACCACACTATTTCCAAGTAGCCTGTCCCCGACTACACTAGTTCCAAGTAAATTGTCCCAAACCACACTACTTCCAAGTAGTTTGTCCCCAACCACACTATTTCCCAGTAGTTTGTCCCCAAGCACGCGGGTGCAGTTCTACTTTCTCTTGGGATTAAACGCAAAACGGTGCCATCGTAAATGAGAGCACACCTTGGTGATTGTGGCGGTATGATAGCCCAAACAGTATTTGTGGCGGTAGCTCAAACAGCACCACACACGTTTGACAAAAAATGCACTCACAAAACGCAAAACATTATTCGGTATGCAGTACATACCGGGATTATTTTTCTCTCGCAACTCCACCAACGTGCAGGTGCTATATACATAGCCTGTAGCGATTGATGTCGAGCACTAATCGCAGGCTACAAACAGTGCCGAAGCACTACGACGCTCTCCTCGACAGCAGCGTACGCTACCGCTGCCGTCGCCGATAACATGGCCATTAACGTGACCGTTGACATGACCGTTGACGTGGTCGTTGACGTGACTGTTGACGTTACATGACCGTCAACGTGACCATTGACGTTACATGACCGTTAACGGGACCGTTGACGTGACCGTTGACGCTACCGTTGACATTACCGTTGACGTCACCGTCAATCTGGCCGTTACTGCTACCGCTACAGTAGCCGTTACCACCGCCCCCTTCGCACGCCTGCACTGCTGGAAAACCCACCACGTATAGATGGACGTCGAGGCCACTCCGAAACACCGCCACAACATCGTCAAGCAGCACCACATCCGCTTCCGTTGGGGCGTGCACCTATTCACAGTCCGGCGGCGACAGCGGCGGCGGCGGCGGTGGCGAGGGGGGACGGGCGTACTCATTTGTTGCTTGCGTTATTCATTAGACCATTGACCACGTATCCCTTTCGAGACGGAGCACCACCGCTCCTACTCCTAATAGAGACACCTCCAACAGTTGGGCGCTCATTACGTTGTTTCCATATATTACAAAGAAATGTATTGCTAATCCTACCCCCCTCCTGTTTCGCCGCCTGTGGCCACCATCTACCAGTATCTCCTAAGATAGCGATCGTTTTCTCGCTACTATGTAGCGAACCAAACTTCTGGGTCATCTTCACGCCAGGAGACGACCAAACGAGAAGCACGAAGCGAGAAGCACGGACCCCACGCGTCGGCACGGGATTGCCATGACCCGCGTTGTATGTTTTTTTAAAGAGGGCTTAGTTTTTTACCAATAGACTATACGTACAGTGCGGGTCCGCCAAAAACGAACGCCTAAATCTGAGCAAGGCTTGAAACCTCATTGTTACACCAATCTTGGGAAACCTTGAGCATAGGGTATTAATTATACTGATGTGGTTTCGTGTAGCACTCGCCGTCGACCACGATTTCTGAATCGAAATTTCTTGGCGTCCCCCAAAAAGCGAGCCTAACATTATTACGAAGTACTATAAAATATAACATAGTTTCGTTCGTATTCTTGGACCTATACTACTGTAGTATATACTTCGAAGTATACGGTAGTCTTGTGGGAAAAAATTGAGCTCACAAAACATTGGAAACGTTCACTTTCTCTCGCGGTCCGCGGACTCGAAAAAGACCGTCGAGGTCGCCGAACTCACGCTCTTGGTCTTTCTGAAGAGCTTGTGCTCGAACATCGCCTCCGCGCCAAGGTTGGGGAACTCCACGCGGTCGTGGTACTTGCATGACACGCGACCGCCGTCCTCGTCGAGGATGATTATGGCCTTCACCTGCGGCAGCAAGTCCTGCGAAAGAGAGCAACGGTGGCGGAACGTCCCGCGATTTGTTAAGGCGTGGGGGTAGAGTCGACGCAAGGTTGAGACGGTGCGGGCGACGAGACACGGCACGGCGCATGATACGAGACACGGGACGAGACGAGAGACAAGGCAAGAAACGAGCCGAGAGACGAGAGATGGGAAGAGGCACAAAGACGGGACACGAGACGAGCCACGAGTTGAGACAAAAAGACGAGAGACGAGATGCGACAAAGAGACAAGGCAGGAAAGACGAGACACGAGATGACACACCAGACGAGACGCAAGACGAGACACAAGCCGAGAGACACAAAGACGAGACACAAAACGTGACACGAGACAAGACAAAACAACACGAGACACGAGCCCAAGACACCGGAACATCCACCTCCCACCCTCACCGCACCATCCCACCTGCCGCCGCATCAATTCGCGCTGATATTGTATTCATACATGTAGGATGCGAGTACGAGAATAGACACTATTAATAGGGGTAGTAATCTAGACTTTGTTATCCCATCTGTTTTAATTGCCCTTGTAACACTTCTCCAGCTCCCTGTCTTTCGTAACTTCATATCCGGGGTCACATAGCGGGCACGCTCCCCCCCTCCCCACCACGGCACTATGGATTGACAACGTGCGCCACATCGAGCGCCTGCCGCCTACCCCTACCCCGAAGATGCCCGAAGACCAATGCATAACGTTTATATATATAGGGGCCGCGCAACTGGAGAGTGCCAGGTAGTTCGTACCGGGTACGATACACAGTTAGTGAAGCTCTCCACGAAGATATAGAAGATGGAGAAAAGTGTCGGGCTCCTACCCTCCCAAGAGCCTCTCCGATGACACCGCCTTGCTTTGCTCTCATATCAGAAGGGCTCGAGACTCGCAACGAGTGTGTACGTGTGTACAGAGTACTCTGTACTCGTACCTCCATTCCTAGGCACTGAGTAAAAACGTCAACTTTATATTTCAGTGGTGCACACCAGAGACGGTAGAGCTACTAGCAGTCTAGTCGTCAGTCTAGGTCTCCTCAACGTGAGAAGCCCAGAACAAAGCTTGTGCCTCTCTACTGCTCTGCCTTGCTGCTGTTGTATCGACAGCCAGGCAGCGCGCAAGCATCCAAATAGGGCTTCTGGTAGCACAGAAAATACATCTCCCCGTTCGGAGCTGAAAAGTGGAAGCATAACTCACCAACGCCATGATTTCACTCGGTCGACCTCTGCGGCAAGATCTCGCGATGTGATCAGCACCCTGCCCCTGTTTCTCGTATCCAAGCTTACTTGCCCACTGCTGCTCTGTATTGTTGCGTCGTGTTGCGCCGCAGCCGCTCTGATCGAACATTCTGGAGCTCCCCTACCTTCCATTGCAGAAAACCTCCGAAGTAATACCAAACCCATTTCACGCGGCGGAATTATGAATCTCTTTCTTGCCGCACGAACGGCGGAGAGCGGAGAGCGGAGAGGTGCCGCTGGCTGCCTTAGTAGTAGCGAAACGTGGGAGGAGCGCCACGGAATATCGTTCCCGTGGTAAGGCCTCACTCTTTCTCTTCACGTCGAAATCCGCGCATCTGCTGCGGCATCACGCGGTGCGGTAGCGGGGTGGCAGGTCGATCGAAAACTGCTCGGTCGGTGGAATCTCGATCAATACCAGTAGTCTACGCACAGCATTCAGAAGTCGAACCCACCACGACTGCTGCCTGCAAACGGCGCTTGGGGATTGACAGGGGCTGGTTCCGCAAGCCCGGAGCAGTCCGTGTGCTTGTCTTTGACACGCATTGTAGACTGTTCTATCCCAAGGGTCCTGCAAGCTAGCACGCACACAGGCGGAAGAGGCGAGCAGGTGCTGGAAACGGGACAGGTTGAGGCTTTGGAGGAGAAATGGCGAGCCCGATTTTCGAACGACAAGGCTTTGGGATCCCGAAGGCACGCCAAGCGGGTGCTCGGGCACAGCACTTTGCCTTGTCGGGCAAGAGGGGGAAGACAGCGCCAGCACTGGTGGAGTACATCCTCTTGGCTGAGTTCGACGTCGACAGCGGCAGGTGGGCCTCCGTGTGTTTGCCCGTTAGTGTTGGTGTGTGGTCGCGCTTTTCCTTTTTCGCGCGCTGTCTGTTGGATTGATGTTCTGATTGATCATCGAACAACTCTACAGGTATCGGTGTTTGAATCTTCATCAGGCAGCAAGCAGGCAAGGTACATGTGATATTGTTGTATCATACCAGTACGGGACTCACTCCTCAGACGGGAACACAGCCCGCGCCCCCGGTACTACTCTGTGTACCAGGAACAACCGCAGGTGTATTTGCCCGAATGAAGTCCACTCTCCGAGGCTCAGGGTACAGCAGCAGCAGTGCATAGAGTATGAAGGCTCATACCATACCAGGTATGTAGGATGCCCGTTCTGGGACGCTTGCTGCGATCAGGGATCATCATCGTCATCATCTGCAACAGCAGCCGTTGGTTGCCGTAAATGCTGACTTGATGTCATACTGCCGCCGCTGCCGCTGCTGATGTAGTCTACGAGGTACTCTTTTAGATTTTACTCGTACTTTTTTCTTCGTCCCAGTTACGAGTATTATCTTCGACATCTTATAGATCATACGTATACCAGGTACCAGGTATGTATTATTAATAATCTACCAGGTAAGTCAAGTATAACACACTCCAGCTCCCTCGCTACAGCAGTAGTAGTTGTATGTACGGATAATATCATACGTAACTCAGATCCGAGGTCACTATTAGTTAGCAGGCTCTTCTCCCCCCTCCCCGCTACGGTATTATACGATATACCTGGTATACATTTGAACACTTCCCGAGCTCCATGACTGTTATTACGGGGGACCATAGTTAATAGGACCTACTGTAGACACCAAAACCTATACACTTCCCTATTTTTGCTAACAATACTTGGTCCATACCATGGTAGTTAATAGGACCTACTGCAGACACAATAGAACCTACTGTAGACACCAAAACCTATATTTTCCCTATTTCTGCTAAAAATATTTGGTCCTATTTACTATGCCCCCCCGTAAGATCATCTTCCCCTCAATAAGGACTATACATCCCCGATTAGGCTATACAAAACACGTATTAATAGTACGCGCAATCGAAGTATTCCACGCAGCTTGCAAAGTTGAGTTTCGACGAAATCCCCGATCTCACAGCTGACGTTTTTTTCTTTTATAATATATCATATGTATAATACATGCCTTCGTTTTTGTCGCAGCATTCTCGCTGCTCGACGATTTTCATCCGAATTTTGCTAAGTCGCGCTCTCGCGCTTTCCGCAAGCCAAATTGTACGCAAAAAAAGGTCCCTGTTATACGTGTACGATAGTATGCACTCGGGGGGGATTTGAACCCGCGACATCAACTTCAGTAGGGACGAGATTGACCTCGTACTGTGTAATATTAGTATATACTACTCTGCTCTAATGTTGGTCCAAAATGAGGTCGGCAGCTTTCAACGATTTCATCACGAATATGACCCCCATCCCAAATCATAACGACTAAACTAAGGCGGTACTCCACGAGTACATATAATACCACCGCGTATACCCTTGTAGGAGTAGTATGATGTATGGATGGTTATATCGTTCATGCCTGTATGATCATGCAATTGAACGGCAGTACCCAGCACCAGACCAGCAGTAGACCAGCAGTATGATATGAGTGCATCGCTTGGGTACGGCATGATATGCATAACTTGCTCAGCGTTTCTGCTGTTTTTGTCAGGTCGGTTACCCCCCAACCTACCTGGTACCAGGTACCTAGTGTGTACGGGTGAGTACCGGTACGACAAGCAGCAGGGAGGAGCAGATTGCCTCATGACTGGTCATGGGGTCATCTTTGTGCTCCTGGTGTATGATAATTGGTACCTTGTGGTGTTGTAGCGTTGTTGTACCTGGTATCTGGCGTACGTCGTGTAGTGTGCCGTCGTGTAGGGCTGGCTGTGCTTTGTGCTCTCACTACTCGGCCCCTCCCTCGCTCCGGTCTCTTCTTGCTCCTAAGAGAGGCCTGTTGACCCTGCGAGCTTCGAGCGTCAATATGCAATGCTGCTGCTGCTGCTGATGATGATGATGACGATCTTCATGCTCTCACATGAATTACGTACCTGGTATCATAGCAAATACCGATATTAAAGGCTCATTTTTAACTCGCCGGTGGTCACAAAAAACAGGCTACGACGTACCAGTACGTATAAAAAGCGTCCCGTTGAAAGAAAACCAAGCACAAAACAAAGGAAGATCGGGGGCGACCGACGGCAAATTTGGAAAAAAATGTCGTGACCGACGGCTGCTAACACCGTACTGGTAACTACCAGTAGGTTTTAGTGTGGACCTGTGCTCGTTGTTTTGGTGGCGGGCCGTCCGTGACTCCTCGTCTTCGATAGCAAAGAGCAAACATATCAGAAATACCAAGAAACAACAAATGTGTAGAGCTGCGAGTCGGCACGACTTAAGTCGTCGTCTAGTTATTAGTCGGACTAATAGTCAGTCGTTTCCCGGAGGTGCCGACTATCCGACTTTCTAGGTTTCCATACTTGCAGGAGGGATTTTTGAATGCGGGATAATTTTTACTTTTTGGTCTGCCGGGGAGGGCTACTGATTTGGCTCGCTTCGCTCGCCTGACTTACGTCGGCAAGCCGGCTGGCCATCAGCTGGCTTCGTCAACCGACTTGCCGACTAAAGTCAATTAGTTGGCTAAGAGCACCTACCGACTAGTTATTAGTCGTGAAATCCTGTCGACTCACAGCCCTACAAATTAGGATGACGCGGCACAAAGAGTGCCAGCAGCGTATATACGTACGTATTATATTATACCAGTATAGCACACGCGAATGCCGTCGACTTAGCAGGACATAGGGCAACACAGCAACGAAAACCAGCGACTGCTTGTAGCACAGCAGGCACAACTAGTCGCTGGACATCTCAACCAGGAAGACGGCCAGTGCCACACGCTCCGGCGGATTGTTGTTCATTTTCTTAGCCACCCTCGTAGCCCACATACCTCGTGGTACTGGACCCAGTTTAGCGCCTCTCACACTAAAACCTATATGCAGTAGGTAGCCCCTTTTAAGGGACCCTTTTAAGATAATACGGTATATAAAGAGGGACCTCAAACTTATGCCCACCGTTTTGACCCACTATAAGGGACCGGTACGTACCAACTCTGATAGGGGACATGCGTTTATAAGGGCCCTGCAATCCCGAACGCACTATTTAATAGGGTCCCTTAATTATAACCCCTTTAGAGCCGGAAACGGTTTTTGGGGACAAAATTACTTGGAACTAGTGTGGGATACTTATTTTCGGTAGTGAAAGGGTTAAAAGGGGCCACTTACTTTTAGTTGCTTTTTTTTTGTACAAGTAGCATAATATCGTACCCGATTTGAAGATCCAGAATTCTCCTCCTGCTTACGTAGGCGGCTCGCTTTCATGCATGGCAGGTCACTTGGGTTTGGCGTCTCCGCCCCGACACGCGGCGGGGGGCGGCCTGCTATGATATGTAGCCTCCGCTGCTGTGTACGTACTCCTCCACTTTTACCTCGTAGTAGATTTTCTCACGGCTTTTCTCCAAACTCTTAAATTACCCGTGTAACGCGCAAGATGACCCCCCCCCCGCCCCCCCGGGATAGTGTTCGGAATAGGCGTTTTTTTCTGAACCAAGGGGGGCACACATCACCAAAAGTGGTGGCTTTGGACTGGTGCGATCGTAGGGGGGGGGAGGCACCTTAACCCTTTTACTACCGCCAAAAAGTATCCCACACTACGTATTTCCAAGTAGTTTTGTCCCCAAAAACCGTTTCCGGCCGGCTCTAAAGGGGTTAAGGAGGATTTGTTTGTTTTGCTTTTTCAGCCGCTTAGAGCCACTCGGGAGAGTGACTCTTATGTACCCTTTACTCTGCAGTCTCAAGCTTTTTTCGTGATTTTCGGCTTCTTCGTCATATGAATATGCGTGCACCGCCCGCCACCGGGGGAGTTTTTGCATACTCTTCCACCGGGGAAAAAAAAAAAAAAAAAAGCTGCTGATAGTTTTTATGGCCAAGTTTCGATAGATGTACTCGTATATAGCTTTTTATGATTTTCGGCTTCTTCGCGATGTGCACCGCCCACCTTGGGGGAGTTTTTGTATACGTTTTCCCCGGAATATATATATACCTGGTATATTATATGTTTATATACAAGGGGGCTTCGCCGGCAGCCTAGTGAGAGCCACCAACGAAGCCAAGGCCCGCAGGCTGCAAACGGCAGTGTACGCTGCAAACGGCAGTTTTCGATGCCAAGGGACGCCAACGAAGCTAAGGCCCAGTTTACCATGCCAAGGGACCGTTGATGATGTAGACGCAATGACTAAGCATCGAAATAAGTCCCGTCAAAACAGGTCGCCTAGTGAGGGCCGCCAACGAAGCTAAGGCCCGCAGGGTGCAAACAACAGTTTACGATGCCAAGGGACGCCAACGAAGCTAAGGCCCAGTCTACGATGCCAAGGGACGGTTGATGATGTAGACGCAATGACCAAGCATCGAAATAAGTCCCGCTAAAACAGGCAATGATCCCTGACGCGATGAATGATGCAAAGAAGGCCCGTCACATCGAAAGAAGTCCCGTTAAAATACTGTCGATTATTGATCCCTGACGCAATGGATGATCCCCGATAAATCCACCTACCACGTTCTCCAGCTATGAAGCAAAAAAAAAAATCTATCACGCTCTCCAGCAACCCAGAAAACAAAGCCAAAACAAAGAATACAATCGACAACCAAACAGTTACTCCAAACCACACTTCCGTGATTTAATGGGAAAACGATATGTTATTCGGTGGTAAAACAGTGCTGATGAGTGGAGACTTGAGACAGACTACTCCGACCGTTGTGTTCGGATCTGCAGCAGACAGCGTAGAGGCTGCTTTGTTCACTAGCCACCTGTCGCCACAAATCGTGCGCATGCGTTTCGCTATCTCGCAAAGAGATAAGGACGATGCTCCATACGCGTCCTTTGTGCGGGCGATTGGAGAGGACCGCCAGTCCAACTCGCGCTTTCCTGATGGTGCCGAGCTGACTACTCTCACGAATTCCCACGTCGAAAGTACAGACGATCAATTTACCCTTCAATATACGACCGAGTTTGACGATTTGGTTGCTTTCGTGTACCCTGACTTGAGCGAAGACACCCGTTTGCTGAAAGATCGGGCTGTACTTGCCACGACCAACGCTTCGATACCCGGGTGTCGTTGGTGTGTCGATACTAATATATGTATGGCATCACGCCGTATCGATCATAAAAAACAGGAAGGATGTTCATTGTGCTTATTGATCGGGTGGGATACTTGGCTGGACGGCTGTTTTGTTGGGTATGAGTTTCAATGGTAGGTTGGCCGTATGGTAGTGGGAAATGCATGACGGGGATTGTGTTTTCAGAACATAATTGGTTGCATTCCTCGGCGATGGTGTTGTTGGGATCGTTCATCGGGTTAAGGTGTAGTTGTGTGTATAAAAAAACAGGTTTTGGGTGGAGCTATTGTTGTTGAACAGCGTCCTTACGCTTAGGGGTGCACCTAGTATTTTCGGAGGCGTCTCGCTGGAGGGGCTCTAGCCATTAAGAAAAAAACACCGACGTTGAGATGTATGTTAAGCGTAAACATCGCACGCCCCTATACTGAACGTTATTGGGTAGTCAGTCGCAAAATGTTTCACCAAAAAATGCCACCCCTGTTCTTGTTGTTGTTGGTTGTTGGTTGTTGGTGGTGGTGGTGGTTGATGTGGCTGTTGTTGTTGTTGTTGTTGTTGTTGTTGTTGTTGTTGTTGTTGTTGTTGCTGTTGCTGTTGTTTGCTGCTGCTGTTGTTGGTTGTTGCTGTTGTCCTCACGTTAACTCATCGCCGCCATGCGGTCAGCCCGTGGTCACAGAACAGCCTCCAATAATTCTGGAGTGGAAGACTATTACACTAAAATAAACGTCAGCTGTGAGATCGAGGATTTCGTCGAAACTCAACTTTGCAAGCTGCTTGGGATACTTCGATCGCGGGTACTACGGGTTTTGTATAACTTAATGGGGGATATAGTCCTTGTTGAGGGGAAGGAGATCTAACAGCCATGGAACTCGGGAAGTGTACAAAGGTTGGGCATCGGCATTTATGATCTCATGAATGATACATAAGGATATATAGTCCTTATATCATAGCATTCCTCCGGTGAAATAATACATATAATATGTAACTGAAATAAATCGCATACCTCACAGACAGAAATAAAAAGTGAGATGGCGTATATACGTACGTATCAGATACATATGATACGCTATACGAGTCGCAACAAATAACCGAGGAGGCCGCATATATACCTTACCCACAGGGAAAAAGATGGGATGAAACAAATCGATTGCGAAAAGGGGAAAAAGAGGAAAAGCAGGAAAGAAGGAAAGAAAGGTATCACAGGCATAATAGGCCGCTTGTTATGCAAGATATTTGATATTTTGAGGTTCGAAACTGGGTCTTTTTCACCGAAGACAAAAAAACAGAATATTTTATGCAACCCAAAACGAAGAAGGTTTTTTTCAAAAAAACAAAGTGAACTCCAGTTTGATGCGTCGATCTCGATCATTCTTGGCTCCAGATTGATCAAGGCCAGAGGTTACAAACTGAGGTTCGGATTTGAGCCTTATCTAGGTTTTTATATGCATACGCTATTTTTAGTATAACAGCAGTACTCGTACTACACGCGATCGAAGTATCCCACACAGCTTGCAAAGTTGAGATTCGACGAAATCCTCGATCTCACATCTGACGTTTTTTTCTTTTATAACATCTACCAGTATTATACGCGGCACACCAACCAGTACAGCTGCTGCATATACAGGCTGAAGCGGTCGCGTACAAACCCACGCTCGCCCGTCCCTCAGCTAGGAACAAGCCCACGCTCGCCTTGGCCCCAGCCAGGAAGTCTCACTACGGCATGGGGGAGGGACGATGCGGTGGATGTGATCAATCGTCAGGAGTTGTGGACGAGCTCTGCCTGTGGCAGCTCGTACATACTCGTGCCGCTGCTGTTGCTGTGAGCCTCAGGTGTTTTACCATGCCCAACAACAGAGCCGATACGATGCTCTCGACTCGCCGAGCACGCTCAGTGTCTGAGTGCCGTCGCTGCTTGCTTGGGGTCGAGAGAGAGGCGCCCGCGGAGGCGGCGCGTGCTGGGCGATGGTGGGGGTAATTCGATTCTAACACTTTATATTTATACGAGTACGATCGGGGGCACATGTAGATACAGCTGACTATGTGAGAGTGGTCTCTCGTCTTTTGTGGTCCCCGTATCACATGAAAGAAGAAAGGAAATACGTGTTTTTGTCATACGCCTACATATGAAACTACAGCTGGCTACAAGACACAAACAGCAGAGTCAAAAGGGGTCCATTTTTGAACATAAAAAAAAGTATTGCATAAGAAATGGCCTAAAGGCCGTTCTTATCGGAGCACATATTTTTCCAAAAATTCCAAAGTTTACAAAATTTGAAATTTTGTATCAAGACACCGAGGCGTTCTGTCGTATTTTTAGAAGCTTAACAAAGGGGGAAAATATCAGGAACGCTTAGCGTTCCAACATTAGAACTTTTTGTTTTTTGGAAAATATGGAAATATAAAAAAATTGCGCGAAAAATAAAAAAACAAAAATTGAAAAATTGAAAATTTTAAGGAATAGTAGTCCTTTCATAAAGAACGACCCTTAGATCTCCCGAAGTGAGAAGCCTCAGAAGATATCATCATGCGGCACTGCTGCGCACGTGCCTTATCCGAATACGACTGGTACGACAGTAAAATGTACCGGTATAGCACATCCCCTCGAACGGGATCTGAATGACGATTTTATCGGCGACCGGTAATAGAGTTTTATTTTGACTCCGAGCAACGCGTCTACTGGAAGATTGTCGACACGAAATCTTAATCTTTCGAAAGCCGCAAACCGGTACAGCGCAGTAGAGTTTTATTTTAACGCCGAGCAATGCGTCGATTGGAAGATTTTCGACTTGAAATCTTTCGAAATCCGCAACCGGTACAGCAGTAGAGTTTTATTTTAACGCCGAACAAGGCGTCCATTGAAAGATTTTCGACTCGAAATCTTAATCTTTCGAAAGCCGCAAACCGGTACAGCGCAGTAGAGTTTTATTTTAATGCCGAGCAATGCGTCTATTGGAAGATTTTCGACATGAAATCTTTCGAAATCCGCAACCGGTACAGCAGTAGAGTTTTATTTTAACGCCGAACAAGGCGTCTATTGAAAGATTTTCAAGACGAAATCTTAATCTTGCGAAAGCCGCAAACCGGTACAGCGCAGTAGAGTTTTATTTTAACGCCGAGCAACACTTCTATATTGGAAGATTTTCGACGCGAAATATTTCGAAAGTTCACAACCCGTACGTAGAGTATTGACACCACCGAGCAACGCGTCTATGGGAAGATTTTCGACACGGAATCTTAATATTTCGAAAGCCGCAACCGGTAGAGAGCTTTTAACACCGAACAACGCGTCTATTGGAAGATTTTCGACACCAGATCTTCCGAAAAGCCGCCATTTTCGGTTTTTTGTCCCACCTTTGTTTTGGAGGAAATCGGAATTGAAATTCCGAGGGTAGGCGTGTGCGATACATTTTACTGTCTTACCAGTCGTGTACGGTATGTCTCGCTAGGTTGTACTTTGTACGAACTTCCTACCCCAGCAAGCCGGGCGGGCTCCTTCGTGTGGCCGATGATGCTGTACGATAGTCGTAATTTAGGTCTGGCGTTTTCTTTGCTCTGTGGCCGTACAGTAAGTGGCGCACCAGCAGCAGCAGCTGCAGCAGCAGTGCAACGTTGTCTCAACGTTGACGTTGACGTTGACGTTGAAGTTGATGTTGTAGTTGAAGTTGATGCTAAGGATACCGTTCACGTTAAGGTTACCGTTCACGTTCAGGTTACCGTTCATGTTAAGGTTACCGTTGGAGTTAAGGTTACCGTTGGAGTTAAGGTTACCGTTGACGTTAATATTCCCGACTCCCAAGCGCTAACCTTCTCCCACCGCCGTCGCCGCCGTCGCCGCCGCCGCCATTGCAACGTATATTTTGTATCGTACGGCGCCAGCACTGTGCGACACACCTATCCCAGCCCTGTGCCCGGGTGCTCGGACGATTGGTTCGCGGAGCACATGCTGCCAGAGGGTGCTCACAACCACGCGTTGGACTGGACTGTCATGTTTCTCAACCGTGACAAAACGGCGCTCGACGAGGATTGGCCAGCCCGGTTTCATGAGCGAGCGGGAGCAAATACCGGATCGGGTGGAGTAGAGGTAGAGGTGAGGTTTGTGTTTTTGATGGTTGAAGGTCTGGCGGGATTTTGTGGGCGGGGGCGGGGGTGGGGAACGGGGCGGGGTTATCACGAAAGACAAGAGTTCGCTCGACGGGGTGGACCAGGCGCTGATCGCCATGGAACTTCTTACGCTGGCTGCGCGGTGTGCGACAAAAACAAAATGGCGCTCTTCACAACGAAATAAGCTGTCCCGCGAGTGAGACGGCTTTGTTGCCCCTGGGCAGGTCATGGCACCCTCTCTGATCCTTGAAACGTTATCAGCAGCAGCAGCAGCAGCAGCAGCAACAGCAACGCCAACAACAGGTAACAACAACAGCAACAACAACAACAACAACAAAACAACAACAACAACAACAACAACAACAACAACAACAACAACAAC
>JAYJME010002121.1:0-14416 GCA_036873775.1 Costaria costata
TCGTACCCCCCCTCAGTTAAGAAGAAAAACGAATAAGAGTAAGAAGGGCTCAGCGTACGTACATACTTGGTACTAGAGTACAGCATAGTTGAGCGTAATGCACCGGGAGAAATGCGGCAGAGCATGTTCGGACAGGAGAAAAAGAACAATATGGTTGAACTCGACTCACTGGTTAGACCGCGGGAGGTCGTGTTCAGGAAGAAAATCTAGATGGTTGAGCTCGACTCACCGGTGCTGCCTTGGTAGAATAGTTCAGAGAGAACAACATAGTTGATCTTGATGCAGCGGGGGGGGATGCCGCAGATCATTTTCGGACAGGAAAAAGGATATCAATATGGCTGAGCTCGGCTCACGGTAGATCGTTGCCAGAGGAGATAAACTGTAGCGGTTTGGTTGGGCTTGGCGCACTGGTGAGGCCGCGGTACAGCAGTTTTAGAGGGAACAGCATTAGTTACGCTTGTTGCAAGTGCGGCAAGATATCTCAGAGGGGATCAAATATAACATACCAGGTAGTATATTTGGTCCAGTATGGTTGAGGTCATGCAGGGGTTGGGCGCGGCAGAACATTTTCCCAGAGGAGACAATACGGTTGAGTTCGACCACCTCGTTCGGTGTAGAGTATTTGGCTTGCTACAGACCCAACAGTACAGGAGGGGGCGCGATAGCAATTACACCGCGTGGAAATCAAGTTTGCTTACGTTGACGCCGTGTTGTTAGTGTTTATTGTGTTTTTTTGTTGGTGTTGGTGTGTTGATGTTTGTGGTGTTGGTGTTGGTGTTTTGTGATGTTGGTGTTGGTGTTTGTGGTGTTGGTGTTGCTGCGGGTGGCGTGGTACTTACGCCGCGCGTCGGCCGCCCGAAACATTGTTGGTGCAGGTCATGGTGGTCGGAGACGTGCACGGCCAATACTTCGACCTGCTCAACATCCTCAAAAAGTGGAGACCGGACCACAACCTGCTCTTCCTGGGAGACTACGTCGGTGAGACGCGGTAGCCGCCCCGCCCCCTCCTCCCGTGGAGGGGGAAACATGCGACTGTTTGTGGCTCGGTAGAGGCATTTATTTTGTCATTCGGGTGTTGAAGCACGGGGTTTAGCTAAGCAACGCCCCAAGGGTTGTGGCCAACACTGGGTATGTCCGGGATGTTTATGGCACAGTGCGGTTGCTGCGGCCCGACGCGGTTAACTCGCGCCTCGGTTGAACGACGTAGCATTGCAGATATTAATATACTATTCACGCGTATTGGCTTATGATTGCACCGCGTGTTTGCGCATTTGGGTGAATGCGTGTGTGAACGTTTAGATGTTAAGCGGCTTAGGACCTAACAATCCTTGGATCAAAGCCTTAGTCGGCTTAGCCTGCCTGCCCTTGGTGTGATGTGCCATGTTGTCATAGCTCCAAGCTCCACTCGTCTCAGCTTGGACATCGTCCTTCTCAGCACAAGTATCATTGAGACACGGACGTGAGTCAAGGGAAACTGGAATGTAAAGTACACCAACGCAACATTGCCTGTGCGAGCGTCGGTTTTACTCCGTAAACTGAGAGTACCCCCTAGCACGCCTCGGGTATGGCGGGAGAATGTGGTTCCGACAGCAGAACGGCGGTTCATGGCATCCTTTGCCTCGCCCCCTGCTGTCGAGCCGGGCCTCTCGAGGCCGTTTTTCTCACCAACGGGCGCTCGCTTGGACACTGATTTGACGACCTTCATTCACCCAACGCCTTTCCAACACTTAAGTCCAACGCCTCCTTATCTCATCAAACCCCTTTGCTCGCACTTTTTTGGCCCTCCTCTTGTACGGGTACGCTTGGTCGTGGCTGGTGAGAGTGTATCGGGGGTCGTTTTTCCAGCATGCCACCGCCTCGTTGTCTCGTGCAACCCATATCTTTCGTATTTGTTCGGCCCTCCTCTCGTGTGCTGGTGCGCTTGTGCGCGGCTATCGGGAGTAGCTAGGGGGCGATTCTGACAACATGCCACCGCTTCGCTGTCTCATGGAACTCCCATTGCGCTTTCTTCGTTCGACCCTTCTCTTGCGCTGGCGGTTGGGGGTTGTCGTGTCGTCGCTGTCTCATGGGAGCAGATAGAGGGCAGTTTTCGTGCGAGGTGATTCTGCATTTGTTCGCCCTGAAGCTGCGGTACCCGGACAAGGTGCACCTGATCCGCGGCAACCACGAGTGTTCGTCGGTAAGTCCCGGTGTTCGTCGGTTAGTTCCTGTGTTCGTCGGTTAGTCCCGGTGTTTCACACGCCGAACAGATCAGATCCCCAGTTCGTGATCTGCACGATCTAGATCGTTTGTGCCGGGTGGGGTCTGTGTGACACGACACTTGCGCACATCTTTGCCTGGTGTGATCTGTATGATGCGGCACTTGTAAAAACATATCATAACGGCAAATATTGGATCTTCAGTAGATTATCTATTATCTAGATGATGCGTGCTACGATAGGTGTACTGCTGTACCACTCATTGCCCAACAAGTCACTGGGAACTAACTATTACGGGGGACCATAGTAAATAGGACCAAACATTGTTAGCAAAAATAGGGAAATATATAAGTTTTGGTGTCTACAGTAGGTTCTATTGTGTCTACAGTAGATCCTATTAACTATGGATCAAATATTGTTAGCAAAAACAGGGCAATACGTAGGTTTTGATGTCTACAGTAGGTCCTATTAAGTCTACAGTAGGTCTTATTAACTATGGTCCCCCGTAATAGCTAACAAAATGTCATTGGGAACTAACTACCCGATCAACATCGTCTGTTTGGGTTTACCCTTTACACTATTTTGGCTTGACACCCTGGTCTTGGGATTGATTGCTCGTCGTGCTAAGAGTACACCTTTCCTTTCCTTTCGTGAAAAAAGCCCGGGGGAAATGTATAGCTCTCCAAAGGAGTGTCCTCAGAAAGTATGAGGTGCACCCCTATCGCAGCAACCTCTAGATGATCTGGATGATCTAGATGATCTAGATGAGTGCAGTGTTCGACCATAGGCCAAGGATTATTACGGGGGACCATAGTTAATAGGACCTACTGCAGACACAATAAGACCTACTGTAGACCCCAAAACCTACATATTTCCATATTTTTGCTAACAATATTTGGTTCATAGTTAAAAGGACCTACTGTAGACTCAATAGAACTACTGTAGACACCGAAACCTATATATCCCTATTTTGCTAACAATATTTGGTCCTATTTACTATGGTCCTCCGTAATAGTCGATGCGCTTGTACGTCAAGGTTTCGCCGGTAAGCTAAACCTTCCGGGACTACCATAAGGGGGCAAGAAGGGAAGGGACAGCACAAAAATAACGACCACAGCATCGGTCCCACGCAGCAGCCCGGCGTGGCTGGGTTAGCGAGCGATACATTTAGTACGGAATTTACGGTGCAAGGAGTTGTACTGCATGCCTGCAGCATGGTACTATAATATTACTCGTATTATACGGCAGATCGCTCACTTAGCTTAACTTTTTGAGACAAAATGCTTGAAATTTGTGTGGGATACTTGCTTTCCGTTCTACTGTAGAAGGGCCGCTGTTCTCCAGTGTCCTCCACGCACGCTGCAGCCCCGTTGTTTTGGCGGCTGCTGGTAGGCATGGCTCAGGCTGTAAGTAGTGAATAGTGATCGCCCTGCTGCTGCTGCTGCCCGAGAGATAAATTGAAAGGAGCAGGGGTATGGGCATTCGTCTGTGGCATACGAACAGACCGGCCGTGAGAGGGAGGGAACACACCTAAACCCTCCTACTTATTAATATTTATAGTACAAGAAGAGTCCTACCCTGATTCCAACTATTTGTCGGTAAGTTCAGCGTTTCGTCATCCCCCGGTGCGCTTGCTGATCGTTGACGTTTCTCCGTGTGACGATGCGATGATGTGGTTTTGATTGGATGCAGGTGTCGGCGCACTTCGGGTTTAAGGACGAGTGCAAGGTCAAGTACGGCTTGACGGTGTATTACCGTTTCCTGCTGGCCTTCCAGGTTCGTGAACTCTTCCCAGCGCCAAAAGGGACAGCGCGCCTTGTGATTCATCACTTGCATTCACGCATTCACCCGTTCAACCATGCATCCAGTCATCGATTAGTTCGCTCATCGGCTACTTGCCTATTGAATTGTTGGAGGGGTGTTGCTTTGTCGACCTTTCGCGCGCGAAGCAGTAAAATGGTCTACGATTTACGGGTGCTCTACGTTCTAAATTATGTAGCATGGGGGCCTTGGGTGGTCTCGAGCGAAATGGCCCACCGTCGAGATGCGGAGGTGTATTGCACTCACTCGCTCGACTTAGAGCTTAACCCCTTTAGAGACCTTTAGAGGCCCTTAGAGACCCATAGAGCTGCAGGCACGGTTTGGGGACAAACCACTTGAAATTTGAGTGGGATCAGTTTTGCAGAGGTGAAAGGATTCTAAGCGTCGCCTCTCTGCGGGGGGGTATACTTTATTTGTTGTTGTTGTTGTTGTTGTTGTTGTTGTTGTTGTTGTTGTTGTTGTTGTTGTTGTTGTTGTTGTTGTTGTTGTTTTTGTGCAGGGGTCATGGACGACCATTGAGAGAGTTTATCGCAGGCAGCGAGCATCACGCTCGAGAGCGGGAGGAGCGTGGCTAACGCATGCATCACTTCCTCTAACTGCGTTGTTAGGCGCTGTCTTCGTCTGTAGGCGGTACTCCCGTCCATAGGCGGTGTTTCCATCGGTATGCGGTGTCTCCGTCGGTAGGTGGTGTCTCTGTTGGAAGTCGGGATCTCCGTCGGGCATTCGCAGTGCCGAAGCGTGTTTCGTGTGCTACGTTTTGTTGCCTCCTAGGCTTTTCCCTTGAGCGTGAAGCAAGGAGTGACCGACTGACCGGGCCGCGTGGCTTCCGCGTGCAACCCATGGCCTCGCCTTCCCGCTTTCTGTTGCCGTCCTTCACGCTTGTGTGACTTCTGTGTCTTCGTGGCCGCCAGACGATGCCGATCTGCGCCCTCATCGCCACAAGCATCGGAAGAATATTCGCCTGCCACGGTGGAATCAGCCCAAATGTGGGTTATATAAGACATGCACTCCGGGTGCACGAAACCCGCGCGCTAGGATTCGGCGTTGCGTCGGTTCTTCTTAGTTTTCCACCGATTTTTTGTCGCCCGTACCAGTTTGTTTGGAAGCTGTCTGTTGCCGTAGGTGGCGGTTGATTAGGGGAAGTTCGTGCCATGCCACAACACCAAGGTAGTACAAAAAACAAAAACAGGTAAAGGACAAGCCCGACGCGTGTCATTGTGAGGTAGGTGCCCAGCGGTAGTTGCGCCCGGAAAGGCTTGGTGCCTATGTACGACGTTGTTCAATTTTGTGCCCAATTGCTGCATGCGGTAAGATCACGCCCGCGCACGGTAACGGCAGCAAGGATTTTGGGAATATACGGCTGGCTCGTGTGTGTTGTGTCAAGTTATAGTAGGTTACTCAGAGGCGAGGGATATGTCCGTTTTTGACATCATGGTCAATCCCAGGGTGTTCAACCGCGGGAGGCGTTATGAGTTTTACTGTCAACTATTCATAGACTGACATATTAATGGGGGCCTGGTCTTGGTGGAGTCTGACACGGCGGGCTGTGACACCTCACCGCGGCAGATTAAGCACTTGAAAGAGATCGAGGACATCGACCGCTTCGTGGAGCCAGAGATGGAGAGTCCTCTGTGCGACATGCTCTGGGCGGACCCCATGAACGAGGACGACAGCCACAAGCTGACGGACGCAGAGTACCAGAACTTCCTGGACACGGACTTCATCGCGAACCAGGTTTGGCACAAATACCGCGAACCTGGGTGTGTCACAAGTGACGCGAACCAGGTTTGTCATACCAGGTTTGTCATATAGGGCAGGCTGTTGAACTAGTTGTTGCGCAAGAACAGCTCAATGTGCTCTACCCGCGACCGCCAACCCTGCGGATGCAGAAGGCGCCTGAGGTATGGTACGTCGCGAAGAATGTTGAGCTCGCTGCAGCGAACTATTCGATGGATGCCGAATGGGTGAATATTGTTGCAGTACAATGTTTCCAGAACAAAGCCCGACACCGAAACGTTTTTTTTCGTTGCACTATTCATATTTATCGGTATGCAAGTACTTCGAAGTATTAAATATCACCAGTATACATGTCGTTCCGGGTTGCTTGTTTTTCCTTTTATGTGGAACTTCAACATATGTCTCTAAACTGTATTCATAGGATGACAGCTATAGCGGTAGCTAGAATGTTTGTACACAATCGACTCTATTTTGTTTTGTGTGGTAATGGCGAACAGGTGCGAGGGTGCAGCTACATGTTCGGGTACCACGCCGTGCAGCGGTTCCTGAGAGATAACCGGCTCATGTACATGGTGCGCGCTCACGAGGTCCAAGAAGAAGGGTTCCGCTCTCACTTTCCAAGGTAAGCTGTTGTAATAAAAACCAGGTAGTCCTAAAAATTAACGTCAGCTGTGAGTGTGATACATTTCCCCTGTGATCATCTTCACAAGCTGCGTGTATTGATTCGGTCGCGCGTGATGCGTAACTGGTGTATGTATATACCTCGTGAAGGATGAGGATATAGGTACTATACTTCGAAGTAGGTGATGATGGAAACAGCGCGATTTGGCACGCATTTTGGCGTCGTCCGAAGTCGCGTGGCTCGCGTTGATTGAGTGTTGATGTTGCGGTTGGTCTTGGAACGGTTGGTGCCAGTGGAGACGTTGGGTGGCGCGAGGCGGTTAACGATTCCATCCTGAAACGGTTCGATCCGTTCGGTCTTGAACTGGTCCAATTGGTGCGGTCTTGATCGGTTAACGGGTATGTGGTGAAACTGTCAGTTGTCCCATTGTGACACTCTAGAGTGTAAATTGTACCGCTTTTCTGTTGTAGTGCTATGCCCAATCTGGCTAGTTCTCAGAGAGAGTAGAGGTGGAACGGGAATTCAAGTGAAAAAGCACCAGCACAACTGACTGTTGTGGTGGATTTCTTTTATTTTAATTGTTCAACTTTGCACAAGATGCGGCCCAACTTATGTCGGTTGGTCAAGGTGGCCTTCCATGCCGTGTTTTATTTTTAGTATGAGAGAAGCATAACAGCAGCCGTCGACGTAAAATCAACTGAGGCTTTAATTTCGGATCGCGCTCAATGTCAAAACACTACCAAATCCTGATACGAGTATAGTAAGCCACTCCCCTGAATATAATCCAAGGTCAACAGGAGAATACAAGGAGACTATCCAACTAACCTGTGTACTTATTTTAAACTATTCTTGGTATCAAGTTAATGGTCGGAATACATTACAACCGCTTCTTGTTTTTTTTCTTTTGTTTTTCGTCGTGCACCTCGTTAGTCCTGCATGGGCCCTGGCTGCTGCTGCCGCCGCCGCAGAAGGGGATGATTTCACAGACGAGGATTCTGATCTGGACTCCGAAGAAGAGGAAGACGCGTACGACCAGGTGGGCCCACTGAATATTCCCGGGACATGATGCACGTTACCCCCACGAGGCGTTTTCCTTGTGGGGGATCAGGGCGGAGGGGGAGGGGGGGGGGGCAGATTTTTGCTGGTGGTATATTCCTGGGCCCTGTTTTGCTGGGCCATTGGTTGGTAATGTTTAACCCTTTTGTTAACTATATAATACAACTGCTAACCAATTGTCCAAGTCTAATTCCTAGTAATTCCCCCCCCGAAATATGAGTGCAGTTCTAGAGGTTAAGCGTAGTACTCATTTGTTAGCGCTGTAGTTGGTGACATGCTCGGGCTTGACATCAACACGCGTCGGGCGCCAGTCAGTGCTCCGCCTGGCGGGCTTGGTTACAGCTGCTCTAGGGACATAATACGCTAAAGCGGGAAAGTATTGACGTGGATGTGGCATTATTATTTTTTATCTGCTCTGTCTAGTGGCGGTCCGTTTTATCGACGGGGATTGTTGCGAAAAATACACGATGTTTCGTGTATATATTGGCCTCAACCCACAACCGCACGAGAAGACTTTCGCGTGAAATCATGGCGAGGAGCTGCTGACGGTAGCCAATAACACTGACGACCCACGCGCTAACTGTGGCGACGCTTGGACGGCAGGTTCTGGCGGACACCAGCCGGCACCTGAACCCGACTGTGCTGACGGTGTTCTCGGCGCCGAACTACTGCGATCGCTACCACAACAAGGCGGCCGTGCTTCACATCGAGAAGCTGGGGTACTACACGGTCAACCTCCTCGGTGGGCTAGCGGAGACCACGTCGAGACCTCGTCGATCGCCCCCTCGCGTGTTTTTCTGTAGCGTATGCGTAGTGCATCGTAGCCTTTGGTAGATCGTACCGTATACGCACCGTCATAAAAGTTACTGCTATTGATAGTATTCACCGGTAGCTCAGCACCGCTTGTTTGTTTGTGTGTGTGCTTGTGTGTGCTTGTGTTTTTGTTTTTGTTTTTATGTTTTTTGTGCATGTGTTTGTTTTGGTGCTGCTAGTGCTGCTGCTGCTATGACCGCGTCTGCTGCCGCCGCGGACTGTGCGGGCTACTGCTGTAGAAGCACCCTCTCGGAGCACGTGTCCGTTTACATCCATCCTCGCTCGGTACGGCAACGGGGCGCACAGAGCATCCTATCAATATTACCCTACTGCGCTACGAACTAAATTTACCTTAAGAAAGCATAAACCATTTGAAGGCAGCCTGTGACACGAGCGCTATCGACCGCCGCCCCTGACTCTCTCCTCCCCAGAGGCGGAGCCACACCCAGACCCCGTCATGGAAAGCGACGTAAACGTGATGCAAATCCTCGCCATGGGCAACACATGCCCGTACATGCCGACTAGCTTCCGGGAGTTCCTGAAGGTGGCCGTGGAGCTGGGCCGTGCGGTGAAACCGACGAGCACGAACAACTCTACCGTCACGGAGGACTTGGTCAACGCCGCCGCCGCGGCCGACGCCTTCCTGCGAGAGGCAGACGGCGAGGATGACACAGAGGCGTGCGAGGGGGGGAGACGAATTGGACCATCCCCCCTCTCGCGGAAGAAGGATGGCGAGGATGAAAATAAGAGAATGGAGGATGAGGGCGCGGAGAATAGGAATAATAAGATAGAGCACGAGGAGCAAGAGGACAATGAAGAGGAAGAGCAGGAGGAGGCGGAGGAAGACGGTGGAGAGGGAGAAGAGGAAGACCCGAGCAAGGTTATGCCCAGCTTCGCCCCAAGGGAGAGAAGGGGGACACGAAGAGTTGCGTCCTCCCCACTGCTTGCCGCCGGCGGGAGCGGAAGAAAGAACTCGTCCTCGTCCGCTGGAAGCGGCCCATCGTGGGACGATCGCCGACAAGGCGACGGAAGCGCTGCCCCTCTAAACGCACGCGGCGGGGTCGATGCCAAGGGTAATCCCCTGGCCCAGACGGTGGAGCCTCTGATGACGGAGGCTCGGACTTTCTTGGGGGCGATGAGCTCGGTGAGGTTGTGTCGAACGTGGTACTTGGGGGGCGCGGTGGTGTGCTCACGGTAGTGTTGGCCGAGATCGACAGATAGCCAGGTCCGCGTGAGAGCAAGCGCTGGGGCTTGTACGTAGGCTGTAGGGGGTGAGGGCGTGATGACGCGGGAACTGTTACCGCCCATTAGAAAGAGGGTCGCGCGTGTAAGCAGTACGCCACGATTTTGGTGAGATGCTAGTGGTGTTTCGTCGCCTGGAGTGAAACATGCCGTCTTCCAGACGGACCGTGTGGCCTTTCAAGCGTGTTTGTGTCAAATTCCAAGTCGAACGTGCCACCCTCTCGCGACGGCAGTCATTATTATTTACTAAAACAAGCGACAGCATTATGTGGAAATCGTTATTTGGAAACGAAAAGACTCGCGTGGCTGATGGCCCCGAGGGAATACATACCGTGGGTGTCTGTCTGCACCCACGAGCAACGCAGACTCGAAAACACCCACACACCCACACGCGCGCGAAATACTTTTTCCCCAAGGCACGGGCAACCAAATAGCGGTGCGTGGTGTCGTATTGTATTGTATTGTTCTTTGTTATGCTGCGTTGTATCGTGTCGTATTGTGTCTCGCACGCACTCTTTTCTCGTTTCCTGATTGGTTGCTTCGATGCGCCGCATTTTGGCAGTTTTCTCGTCGCAGTATGAGAGGACTTGGCCTGCTAGACGCCAGATCCTCGAGCCCGGGGCTGGGCCTGTTATCGAGACAAAATACCTGGGCTGGTGGGACACCGAGACCAGAGAGCAGGTGAGCGCCGGACTACGCCGGTATTGACGCCCGTGTTGTTTTTGGTTTTGGTGTTGATGGTGTTGGCCATGTTTCTTGTTGGCGGCGATGGTGTTGTTGTTTGTATTGGTGTTGAGGGCGGTGTTGATGTTGTTGGTGTTGGTGCTGTTGGTGCTGTGGGTGGTGGGTTGTGGTGGTGTTGATGTTGGTGTCTTGGTGTTGGTCTTGGTGGTGGTGGGTGTTGGTGATGGTGTTGGTGGCGGTGTTGGTGCTAGTGTTGGTGTCGGTGTTGTGTGGTATTTCAGTAGTGTTGTTGGCGTTAGTGTCGGTGTTGGTGTTGGTGTTGGTATTAGTGTCGGTGTTGGTAGACGTGGAGTTGTTGATGTTGGGGTTGGTGGCCGTGTTGGTGATGATGTTGGTGACCGTGGCGGTGTTTTTGTTGTTGGTGTTGGTTTTAGTGTTGCTGTTTCTGTTGTTGCTGTTGTTGCTGTTGTTGCTATTGTTGCTGTTGGTGGCGGTGGTGTTGATGTTGGTGTTGGGTTGGTGTTGTTCGTGTTGATGGTCGTATTGGCTGCAGTGTTAGTGCCGGTGCTTCTGTTGATGTCGGTGTCGGTGTTTGTGGAGGTGGAAGTGCTGGTGTTGGTGGCGGTGGTGGTGTGTGGTGGTTGTGTTGGTGTGGGCAGTGGCTGGTGGTGTTGGCCGCGGTGGAGTTGGTTTTCGTGTAGATGTTGGTCTTGGCGCTGGTGGGGGTGGTGGTGGCGTCGGTGGTGTTGTGTTGGTGTTGTGTTGGTGTTGTTGGTGTTGGTGGAGGTATTGGTGGCGGTGTTGGTGGCCTTGTTCGTGGCGGTGTGTGTGGTGATGTTTTTGGTTGTTGGTGTTGGTGTGGTCGGTGGGTACTTGGTGGTGTTGGTGTTGGTGTTGGTGTTGGCAGTGATTGCGTTGTTGATGGTGGTGTTGGTGTTGCTGGTGCTGTTGGTGTTATTGTCGGTGTTGGCGTTGGTGTTGGTGTTGGTGCTGGTATTTGTGATAGTGTCGGTATTGGTGTTGTTGTTGGTGGCTGGGGCGGGGGATTGTGTTGCTGGTGTTGTGGATGTGTTGGTATGGACGTTGTTGTTGGCGTTAGGGGCGGTGTTGGGGTTGGTGGGGTGGTGGGGTAGTGGTGGTGGTGTTGACGGTGTTCTGCTGGGAATATATCGTTTTTTTAGTGTAAAGGGTTTGGCGCTCTTCCGACCCGTTGCTATTGATACAATGCTACTCGTTCATGTCGTTGGTGTGAGTCCGGGGATAATGTTTGGAGAGACCGGGTGTGTGCGGTATCCCACCATATCCATCTGCACCTTGTGATTTCACTGTGTTGTGTGGTGTTGTGTGGTGTTGTTCACAAGAGGAAAACTTCAAAACCGGGGGGGCAAGCCTTGCTCCTGCTTTCGAAATCCGTGACCGCTTCAGCGGGCGTTTTTTATTAACTTCGTAGGTTAACATTTGTTTTCTGAGATTCAGGTGGGGGGGGCGTGGTCTTCCCTTTGCTACTCTTGGTACTGGTCGGTCGTTCACTAGGTAGGCCTACCGACACAAAACGACCACGGATGCATGGCGATGTACGCTCCTGGTGATCGTCGACGCCAGAGCCAAGAAGTTCTCGTTGGCGACGACTTGTCTCGCCTTATTTATCCTTGGCGCTCCCATCGTGCAACGCGTTTCCCGTTTTTTTGCGCTTCTTCGGGCATGTTTTTTGTTTTGTTTTGTTTTGGCTCCTGAGGGTACCATGGTGACGGTTTTGGCGTCCTCCGTGCCGTGTCAACCATTGATATTGCCGCCTTTACCGCCGGCTGCAGCCGCCGCCGCTTCGACGCCCCTACCATCGTCCTCATTGCCGTCATATCACTCCCCTGCTTTGTTGGCTAGGTGGAATGCCGGCAGCATCGAGAAAAGTCTGTCTACTCTAATTGTCGCGCTGATTCCTAAACTGTGCCGATGTTTTAATTAATTCCGTACCCAGACACGCGGCCACTGAAGGATCAGCTCTCCTCTCTCTTTTTCTACTCCGATACTCTCGTAGTTGTCGTCTCTCTTCTACTCGTATGCCGGGTAGAGTCTGCCTGCGTGACTACGAAGCATATCGACTCCATGAAGGAGCGCCTGCGTCGTGTGTGCCTGAAGTTTTGAAAAGTTGGCGAGGAGCGAGGTTTTCCCTTTTTTAGTTGTTTTGTTGAGCCTGCCGAGCGCTCCCGTCAGGGTAGTGGGTCTCTTGCTGACCTGCATGCTACGTGAATAATTATTTGTAGAGGTTCCGCGATCAATCACGTCTAACACTTATCATGTATCGGGTACCATGCTTGCAACAAACAGGAACAAACAGGAACAAGCAGGACAACGTTAGCCCTTTTTGTGCTACCTACGAGTACTGTTATACAATAGCCTACTGTTACACAATTGCGACGAAACGAAACAAATAGTAAGTTTTGGGCTTGTCAACCGTCTACGAGGAGTGCGAGCGCGCAACAGTGCGAATAGGATCAGGCTGCTCCCCGTGTCGTACGACTCCAACCATTGTAGTTCGGGCAAAAACCAGGTTTATCATCCCCCAGCCAAGGCAAAAGCAGTGGCCGATGCTTAAATCATCAAAATGTTGTGGTCATTTTTTCCCTCTGAAGGCCCGAAAGGATACATGATTCCTTCATGGATACCTGATATGATACATGGAATTGCACTTGACGTGCCCAACGATTACCCCAACCATCGCCCCATCGCCCCATCCAATGACCGCGGCAGTGAGCACTACCGAAGAGCACACGCGCGCGACGGGATAAACGAGATGCACCCCGAAGTGCTCAACCGCCGCATCAGCAGCCAGGAGTCCGGGGAGATGGAGGCCGCTGCGGAACGAGCCGGCTTGAGGGTGCGAAGAAAGTTTGTCAAATATATCCTTGACTCCTAATAGAAGTTGTTGATTGCTCGACAAAAAGGGTTAGTTCTTCTCGAAGAATCTGAGCTCCTCACACAGTTTTCATTCATCGTATTGGCAGCCAGCATTCGGAGATGGAGGCTATTGATGTAGGCTGGGCCTGAGGATACGAAGATATTTCCTCAAGAGCATTCTCGATTACTCATGATTTGTTTCCCTCCGGAAAATGGTACTGTAGATTCCTGAGGAAGATTGTTGAGTCCTCCTGCAAACTTCTCCCTACGAAATGTTTTGGCTACTGAAGAACATTGTTTGGCTATTGATGGTGTGTTTTTAGCCCCTTCCCCCGATTATTCTGTGTTTATTTAGCTTGCCGCACCCATCGCAGTAAGCCGTCTTGACGACGTTCCCGTTTTCTTCCACTCCCCGCCACCCCTCCCACTCTCTCCTTGCTCGATCAACCACAGTCGCCGATGCCGTCGGCGTCGTCCACTGCGAGCGTTACACCGACCGCCACTCCTGAACCGATTCTGCGGTACAACGGCCCCACTCTAGAGGGGCTACTGTTCGGCCCCGCCGGATTAGGGGGAAGCTCGAAAAACTTTACACCGTCGGAGGGTAGGGCGCCGACGGAGGAAGGGGATGACATCGGCCCGTCCCCTGCCCCAGAGGCAAGAGGCGTCCACCGGCAGTTTTCGCTGGACCTGAGCATGAACAGCCCCAGCCCCCATGGGTGAGAAGACTACTTCACTTTTTTTCGTATTTTGTTGCAAATACGTCGGCTGTGAGTTCGACCGGTGTGATTGGTCGATCGGCTTTGAAAGCTGCCTACGGTGCTATTTATTTTATTTTGATAGAAACATGCTCCAGGCTGATGGGAAATTGAAGCAACTTTTGGAGGTACCTGCATCACTGGCGCCGTGTGTTGCTGTTTATTTTCGTTTAATGGCCAACCCCTGGGCTTTGCTGTAAGCTTGACTGAATTGGTCGACACTCCGGTTTGCAAGCTGCGATGTATTTGTCCCCCCTGTCGTTGTTTGTGACCACATAGCGGGTGTCTCTACGGGAATGGAATAATAATCGGACACTGGGTGTGCTAGATGTCGTTGGGTGTTAGAAAGAAAGGGTTGATGGTCTAAATAAACCTGTTTGGGGCCCAGATATAGCGGCGAAAACTATGCCAGATGCGGTCTCATCAACCGTCGTGTGGGAGCACGCACCTGCTGCGTTCGTGTCGCAGATCTCCTTGCGTTGCACCAGGTATCTATTTGGTAGGGTATACCCTCTACCTCAGCAGTAGTGGCAGGCTGGTTCGTGTGACAAGGTGCTGTGATTTGCCACGTTTTTCGCCATATTTCCTCT
>JAYJME010002122.1:0-14411 GCA_036873775.1 Costaria costata
AATAGAACCTACTGTAGACAGCCTAACCGATGTATTTCACTATTTTTGCTAACAATATTTGGTCCTATTTACTCTGGTCCCACGTAATAGGATAGATCCTCCAGGGGTGAATTGTAAATTTCGTAGAACATTATGCTCACTCATATTGTGGAGGGGCAACTGGTGGCCCGCACTTCGGGCGTTTTACCATACAAAACGAACGCGGCGCAACCTCGTTTCAGGCCCGTTTCTGGCCCAGTTTTTGGCCGTATTCGGTTTAGCGTTAGCGTTAGGGGCCAGGTTGGGTTTACGCCCGTGGCTTGATTCCACTCTCGGAGTTGCTTCGTAGCCCGAGAAGTCGTGAGCAATCAACAACCCGACCCCTGGAAGATATATTATGAGTCGTTGTTAAGAGGGCTCGTTGAATAGAATACATTGGGTGCATTTATTAGAGTTGGACAATCTATTTGGTTTGACAATACGTGGTGTACACATATGATCCTGGGTATGGTACCTTGGACGTCCCAATTCAGAGTGCAGATAACTCTGAAGGCTACGCGAATCTCCTAGGGCAGGGGCAGTAGACTGGGCTCATGGGGGTTCCAAGATGTAGAGGCCATGGGGTTGAGCTAGGAGCGATTCAAGAAATGTTTGGTCTCATAATCCTGGAACCACACGGGGGCACCTGCACATTCCCCGATTTAAATACTGAATCACATTCACTTTTCCATAATAAAGTGGAGAAGGCGACTCAATCTAAACAGCCGCCTTCTCCACGTTATTACATAAACAGGAGCCCGAGCATCAGCTAGATAGATTTCAAACCTTCAATGCACACCGCCATCAACGATCGATCCGCCACCCCCCCTCATCAATGATAGAGTACAAAACATTCTGCATGTTAAACAGGGCGGAAGAAACATACACATACTAAGTGACGTAGACGCCGTATCGGTCGCTCGTGATACGGTACGTAGTGAAATTGTGCAGCCACATGGCCCTATTGGTGGGGCACTACAACCGTAGCCTTTGGCGTGGAAGGGGTAATATCTTTGATTGCAGGCTGGCCACAAATGAGGTTCAGCGCTACGTTCGAAGAATGAAGCGGGTGTATGTAGAACATATTCGACTAAGAAATGATTGTGTCCGGTATTACTTTCAGAACCAAATAGTCAACCCGACTACGCGAAGTATACCCCGAAGCATGTACTGGTTTAAACTATGTGTTTCGGGATACGATTTGCACACTCGCAGTGGCATCTCAAGTCCAAAAGTAAACCCGGGTACAAGACCTGGTTGCTTCTTCTGTAGTGGGGTATTTGCACGTGAAATCCATTTCACAACGCTGAACCTGAATTGTGACCAGCCCGCTATCATGAAGTAATATTTACTTGCCACAAGCATTTATCTCGCCAATATAACCGTGCCGCAGTAACACCCATAATAACGTGAGGAGCGAAGAACACAGTAACTTGCTGATGTTCTGTACGTACACGCTTTTATACACCCTATGCGGCGTAGGTTTCACACATATATTGGAGGCGTCTTTAATTGACAAGGTTAAAGACGGTTATATTGCTGGTGGCGTTGGATCTTGTTTGCCGTGGCATTTCGGCAGCGCGAGCGAAGTGGCTGCTGCTGTGTACATGACGATTGAATGCTGGCATTGTCTCTTGTAGGTCCATGCGCTCTTACGTTATATAGGGAGCTTTAAGAGCTCTCGGTGCTCTGAATTAGAGCATCCCACATATACCCGGTATGTGCACGCCATTTGTTAACAATACATTGACTACGTATGATGAAACCGCCGAAGGCAAGTCCCCAAGTTAGACCTTGGCCGGTATACAACAGCGAGAATAATCACCCACTGCAGGTGTACCGTTTGTGCGTTATCACCGACCAAGGTGTCTGACGACTTGATGCAGCAAGTGCCCAGAAGGGAACCACCTTTCGCGCCTGGGGTCCTCGCTGGCTAAAAATTGGCTGTAAACATGGAAACCTTACAAGACTCCGGAGTCAGCGCTAGCGCACAAAGAGGGTAAGCATCCCTTGTGGCTTATACTTGTATGTGCGTGGGTGTGACACCCGTCAAAAACTCCGGCTGGTACCTTTCTGGTTGTTCTTCTCGACGGCATTTTAGCGTCGGCTGGTTCAACCATAAGGCTGGCTTAGCTGTGCTTGTACCTTCCCGATGGCTGGTCTTGAAGAAATGCCAGTTCAGCGATAAGGCTGGCTCCGACGCGCCTGATATAAGAGATCACTGTCAGTAATTGCTGACAGTATTTGGTGCCGACCCTCAACCAATGTGTGCTATGCTGTCGCCAGTTTGACGTCGGTAGCCCACTAAACCAGCGCAGTGCTGTATATAGGGACAAGTACCGATAGGTATCTCCATCCGGCTAACGAGACTTACCGTTTACCCCGACGCCTGCGTTCGATTCAAAGTCAAGTTATCGTGGTTGGTCAGACGATAGTTGGTTCAGATGTTGGGCTGGCTTGGTGGTGCAAGCCTGCCATTTCAACCTACCCACCACGTCACACACCATAACCCCACACAGCCACACAGCACCACCACCCCAACTACCAGACACCGCAATCGCCATCGTACCCTACCATCTCGATATCTAGCAACAATGCGTTCTCTCCTTCTCCTGGCCACCATCTGCGCTGCCACCCTCGGCACTTCCTCGGGTAAGAGTACAATAAGTGTCCGTATTGGCGCAAGACGGTGCATTCTACACGCCGTGCCAAACCAGGCAGTAGTGGTTTTAGTCTACAGTACGTACAAATCTTGCGTTTTCGTGTTGTCGGTATAGGTAAATGAATGTTCATCGTGTTAGCTATTTTGTTGGTGCCGACGGCTTGAGTAGCTGTAGCCCCAAGGGAAGCTATTGCTTGCGTTAGATGCGTGCCGTGATAACGTGTAGCACATTTCCTGGGGGAAAAGGTTTCTACCTGACGAGCCTCCTCCACTTGAGGACTACCCAATATCGTTTTCATTTTTGATATACGTTTTGGAATATAACTATGAATAGGCCACGGGAATGGTCCTCGGGTTGACCTTTCGCTTTGGTTGTGTCAAAAGCCAGCTTCGGGGTGGGGTTGAGCGCTCCTCTAACGACGAGCAACGTAAACTTTTAGATGGACCCCTCTCGTGGCAGGCATCATTACCATGGTCGCCATGATTTTATTTACCAACCAAGACTATTTGGTCCGTGTTCGGCCCACAAGGGGAACGAAAATACACTTTGGTCGTGTTTTAGCGTTAGGGTTTCTTATGCTTTAATCCCAAGATAACACTGAACCTGACAATAATATCTGGGTGGACTTGAGACCAGCGAGCGATTCAATGCGATGCACACAGAGTCGTCATCATATACTGTACCACCATTATCGTCACCCACTGCGGGCAGTATAACCCTTAGGCCCTGATGAGCTGTCTATGCTTGGAGGGAAAATACAGGCGATGAAATATCATAGTGTAGTGTCGTTGAATACAATAAATACGCCCCTTAAAGGAGACCGCTACCCCTCTGTCGCATGCTGCACTTCGGTGGTGGCTGGCATCAGGACGTAGCGTATACACCTGTAGAGATGCAGCCCACAACCGAAAGGCACAAGTGTTTGGCAGGAAACGTCCAACACCATAATATATGGTTGTCAACTGTACATATATGTTTGTCCGCAACTATTCCGATTGCGCACCTGTCTGGAGGCTCGAGCCTGGAGCCACCTGTCCTCATCAAAACAACCACCTGATAGCATGAACGGATACCATATGTTCATGTTTTAGCGTCTTGCATTAGTATGCACGGTGTGTAGACCAGATTTGCCCCAATGCATGCCGTATTTCGATATTTGTGGGTCGCAGTTTGTGCTGGTCGTTGGCAGGCCTTCTCTACAAGTAGCATACACCCGCCATAAAATACACAAAAAATGCCTGTTTTAGAGTAATTCAGGACTAAATTGCATGCCAGGTACGAATTATTTCGTTTGTGACATGTGGTCTATATACTATAGAAACACCGAGGAGTACTATCCAAATGCCGAAAAAAGGGTTTGAAGTCGACGGCCCATGATATATTTATGTCCTTAAATGTTTGCTCAGGTATGTATGCTCCCAAGTTATTGAACAACGAGGAGAGGAACCAAACGAAGGATATACCTGATTGAATTGAAATGTAGAAAAGCACCAGATGCTCTAGTGGGAGGAACATATTCACCATATCGCAACGATGTACGGTGTTCACCTAACTATGTGTATGGACGATTGGTACCCATGGCACGTTTGTGGTAACCACCCTGGCGTCACCATGGCGCCACCCTATAGTTGTTCTTTGGAGTCGCGACGGACCAACTCGGCGACACTATGACGACTCATGGTGATTCCATTGTGACACTACGGTGGCACCATGGCGACACCATCACTAACCATAGTGACACCATAGCTAACGACGGTGAAAGAATGGCTAACCGTAGTGAGTCATGGTGACAGCATGGCTAACCATGCCGACCCATGGCGACATCACGGTGACAACCACGCCGAGACCATTCCGTCACCATGGTGACTCAACGTGACACCACGGTGACACATTTAGTGACAGCACGGTGAGTTATGGTGACACCACAATGACACCGTGACTTACCATGGTGAGTTGTGGTGACACCATCGTGACACCATGGTGACACGACGGTGACACGACGGTGACACCATGGTGGGCTATTGTGACACCGACGTGACACCATGGCTAACCATGGTGACTGATGGTGACACCATGGTGATATCCTAGTGAAACACGGGAACACCTCAGTGACACCACGGTGACACCATCGCGAGTCGTGATGACAACACGGTGACACCATTGTACCACCGTGGCGACACCATGGTCCCTCATGGATCACCATAGTCACGCAATGGTGTGACCGTGGTGTCACCATGGTGACATGATGACTAACGTAACCCATGGTTTGAAACCACGGATAGCCATGGTCATACCACCGTGTTAGCGTGACCGTATGTCGTGCATTAAAGGCACCACCATAGAGTGTCAGCATGACTGAACATGGTAGTTTACCCCACGGGGTGAAAAACTTGCAACACGATGTACATCCTCCCCATATAATCTCCAAAACGGCATAAGTTATTAAACCAAGAGAGGTACACATGATACCTGGTACAAGGTTGGAAAACACATAATTATTTGTCCACCGCCCCCTTGTCCTTGTGTGTCATATGCCGCGTCCATCCAATCCCAGCCCTTGTCGATGCCCGCAAGAAGACCACCGTTGAAGTGGATGCCGCTGGATACGACGAGAGGACGTCCTCTCCTGGCTGCAGCCCGGACGGCTGCGTTCCCGAAAACACCAGGGACAGGAGCCGCGCCTCGAACTCTCGCTGGTCGTGCCAGGGGGACGTCCTCGACAACGACAACGGGTGCTGGATCGAGTACTATTTCGACGAACCCCAAGACCTTGTGGAAATGCGTATCGCGTTCTACAATGGCAACAAGGAAACCCGGACCCTGAAGGTGTACGACAACGGCAAGTACCACAGCAAGATCAAGTCCAGCGGCAAGACGACCGGATACCAGACGTTCGAGCTCGACACCGACGAGACCACTGAGCTCAAGCTGATCCTGAACGACCACAAGTCGGAAAGTGACGTCTGGCTGAGCATCACGGAGGTAAGTCTGGGTGTTACCCCAGAACACGATATACGGGTGTCATTTGACACGTGCTACGACAGAGGGTTTGCACGCCTTGGCGTTTTTTTGTTTGTGAAGGACAGAGTTCCTCAATCCCAAATCGCCAGGATGCCATTCCTGTTTCGCAATATGATTGTTTTGTATACCTAGGTCAGTTCGTTTATAAATTAGGGGAAAACGTTTAGTTTATGCAAAGTTGCCTTGTGGATGTAGTACGACCTATACTACGATAGAGGTGCACCGTTTTTTTTCTGAAGCTCTTCATCTTAGGAGCTCCATATCACACCGGAAAACCGTTTTTGAGTAAACTGGAAGGGAAGCCCGACGAGTAGAATCCATGGACTAGGCAGTTCAAAGAACCATATTGCTAAACAAGGATGACATTCGGACGATTTTGGGTTAAGGAGCCCCGTTGTTCATGAACAAAAAACCCGAAACGTGCAACCTCTATCGTGGCACGCGTCGTACCGACATCCTAAACTGGAGAGCCTCGGGAAAACCACTGGCCTCCCTCTATGGTATAATATGTCATTTACTGATCCACAGCTTCACAATTTGTGAAGCCGGGCGTATCATAATTCAGGGTTGATCTCACCCATAGTCTACGTTCGATAGTTTTTGTGGCCGTTACGTTCGACAAAGTTATATCGCCCGACCTTGACCATTGCATTCTCTTCTCATTGCATACGAATGTATCATGGTCTCACTGGTGGTTCCTTCGTTTGTGGTTGTAGACCCTATGGTGCGTGGAACGACCAAGTTCTCATCACTTATTCTTGGCGGAAGTTGGGACACGTATTTGAAGATGCCTGGTACTACTGTAGTTTAGTCGAGACAGGGCCGTTCAAAGTTACATACTACCTGATGCTGTCGGGAAATAAATATGTTAAACGCGTGAAATCCAGTCGGTGCGTGGAAAGACTTCTTCTACTTGCCCTTGCAAGAATCTTTGAAATAGTCCGGCTACATCAAAAGTCAAAATATAGGGTTTATCAGCGTATTCTACAGCTTGCTCGTTGCCTTAGACTGACCCTCATTATTGCGCCACGCGTATCGTGTCCTTGCGTCGCTACACGGTGCACCTTTAGCCACACGATTCTCAAACGGATAATGAATATGTATACTGCCAATTCATGCCTACTTTAGCTGAAGTTAAAATACCCCCCGGAAGTGCCGTTGTATGGTTCAAAGGATATTACCCAGCAGTAGTCCGACTACTTTAACAATAGCCGCCTATTCCTCATTCGCGGTTTTCCCATGAAATCCAGAACGAGTACGCCTATTGCAATCTCACGTTTCATCGTCGCGCATGATAAACCATTCCAACCCGTTCCCGTCACTTCCGCCAACCCCGTCGACACAACGCTCAGGTGAAGCTCATGGTGGAGTAACGCTTCCTTCGAGTCCCGTCGGTCCCCTAAGCGGAGAACGCTGCGGGAGGCTGCAGGGCTATTGTCGTACCGCTCTGTATATTGTTCGGTAGATGATACGCGTACACCGGTGTCTTCTTCGTGGCGAGTATGGCGAACAGGCAGCGCACAAGGGGAACATAATAGGTGCCAAAAATACCCTCCGTCGTTTCCGCCTAAGCCGTGCGCGCGCCGTAGGTGCTAGTACACATTGGGGTTGCGTTACCATTGCGACACCGAGGAGCTGTGCCGGCGTTGAACGCGGCCGTAGAACGGATGGTCGCATCATATATCTATCTACGTGTTGCGATAGTGTTCCCGCCAGATGAATATGAACTTCACGTGTGCCGGCTGGGAGAGCGTTGAGGCAACCTGACCGGTGGTTTTCTTGGTTTGCGACAAGGATCGCGTTGATGTTAGTTTTAGTCGTCGTGTTCCCGAGGCAATCGCCACGGTTGCTACGGCCTCGCATCTGCCACCGTAGACGCGGAAACGACCTTGATCATTACGTGTGGAGTGCGCGACGTTCCATTGGCATTACGATCGGTATCCCGAATCGATCAAACACGTTTGGTATATGTTCAAACCCGTACGTTTTGATTACTCCGAGACCTGTGATGGGTGGTGTTTTGGTGTTTTGCTCTTTGTGGCTTCGTGATTGGTGTTTGGTGTTTGGTGTTTGGTGTTTGGTGGGTGGAATCGTGCGTATGTCATAGATGTGCAGGCCTGGAATTTACAACAACCGATATGACTGTAGTCTAGTGCTCCGAAAACTACCGGGGGCTGGTTGGCCAATACGGACAAGTAGGTAGACAGAGACGATTCGAAACTCAACCTGCAAGTCGATTTCGTCGAGTAGGCCTTGTGACTTTGATGGTAAATGTTCGGCAAATGGTTGTGGTCTGGCTCGAGCAAAGGCAAATCGTGGCAACATGCCCCCCATCGGTTTCAAGGGGGGCTTGCTAGACGCGCCGTCAGAAGAAAACACGATTCTATTATCGCTATAATTGAAAATTAATATAAACAATGTGAGCAAAGATGTTACGTTCTTCGCGTTTTCCGTGTTTATATGTACATTGCTTGTCGCCGGAGGTTTGGGCCTAAACCACGGTGCAGATGACCTTTCACCACCAACTTCTTCCACCACCAACTGCCCAAACGCGTACCAGATCCTTCTACAGAGCACTCACTTTGAAGTTCTCTCCTATTTCGGCGTGGTATTTGCTGAGCTCGTCCCGCGTACAAATGGCGGAATACCATACGTCTGTCGAGCTCAAACCCTTCGGAAGTAATGCAAGCTCGTGTGGTTGCATATCCTGCAACCACATCAACCAGGATGGTCGCCAGATATTGATGAGCAGCTGGTACCATCGTGCACTACGATAATGCATGATACCCTTATCAAATTCCAACAAACCGGCACATCTCGAGGTAAAGTCGAGAATCGACCAAACACGTGTTACACTCTCTCCCGCCAGGACATACCATTTACCGATCCCGGCGATTCAGTGCGGTGTTGACGCGTCCGTCTTCGCTCACCATCTCGCCGTGGTCCACCTCATGCGATTCGTCTCGTGCCAACACACCGTCTCAGAATGAATCACGACGAATGCACGTGTAACTGGTACAGAGCATAGCCAAATTTACCAAGAAATCGTGAACGTGTGGCTTTGCGAGAACCTCTTCTAGCTCACCATTCAAACTTCAAACGAGCGTCGCTGACATCACTTCGCCCTAACCCGAGGCATGAACCCATCGAAATCTGCCTGTCATATCGCTCTTGAACCTGTATCGCTTACCATGCGTCGCAGCGTGCTCGGCTCCCGAGGCAGCGATACCAAACTGGCCCCATTTGATACAGGCTATCGAAGTACAAAATCAGCTGAACTCGGCTGATTGGTTAGCTACTATTTCTATATTGCCGTGCGATACTCGTACTGTAGATACCGGTAGTGCGAGCGTAATACACCGCATAAGTACACACTCCTACTCAAATACATTCGGAACATCCGTTGTATATAACCATTTATATAGCACCTTACAAAAACCAGGACTACGATTAGAAATCAATACCCCGTGGATTTTACGGTACTGTCTAAAAACGAGGCGTGCCGTGTATCCGCGATCGTCCTCCAACTGTCCAACGGCAGTGACGGGAGCAGCGACTACGAAAACAAACGAAGCACACTCAACTGCATACTGAAAATATTACCCCGCAACTGGCAGGGGATAGCCCGCTGGATACGGAATCTCGACTGCATGGTTGGTGTAGGTTTAACTCGACGTGTTCAATGCGCAAGGCGGAAGTCTCTTGGCATGAAGCATGCCTTTTCTTGCACTCAATCCAACCAGTGGATCCACACGAACATGCTAAGCCACATAGGGATGGCACCGTCGCCCATATGAAGCACAAGGCGCAATACAAACCTCAGAGCCTCGTCGTGTCGTGCGCGCGGTGGGACAGGTTCTTGTTACCGTTCTGTTTCGATTGTTGCAGTATTGCGCTTACACGGGTGAGAATATACTATGTGTTTTGTTGTGTATAAAAGGAGCTCTCGTCGCTTTCTGGCCAGTTCATAACGTGCCATGTCCGATTACCGTAATTCGTGGAGACCGTTTCTACAACCTCCATTGTACGCGGTAGATTTTCTCCTATGCTGCGGCGGGGTCGAAACCGACATTATCTGAAGTTTCTCACTCCGTTGGGGGGCTCTATCCCTCGGCCCAATACCGGCCTTGAGAAAACATGGAAGTACACCCCGACGAACAACCCCACGGCTGAGGTTATAGGACGGAAAAATACTGTACTGCCACATAGGCTACCCGAACAGGAGTCCTTCGGTTCAGTAGCCCTTGAGGCAGACACATTTGGACAACAAAGTGCTACCCCTAACAAATCGTTCGTCTAAAGTCATATCAGTGCATTGTACGGCATGGAGGGAGACATCTGCCAGCCACGGCTAGGGTATGCGAGGATATCAAGACGGAACGTTTGTTACGGGGTGATGTATGTGCCCCTATGCCAGGTCTCAGGGTAAAGGTTTCACGCAGGTTAGATACAACTCCGCTTCTTATTTCCTGCCGTTTACAACCCGTTGAACGCAAACCTCCTGACGGTCGTTGACTACTTGCTTTTTCTTGAGCGGTATCTTATGTCGAGCTGACATGTTGCACCTCTTGCGGATCAATATCACAACCGAGGCAGCTCCAACCATGCTTACAATATAAGATTGGTCCGCGGAGATACCCCTGTCAGTGAATACAGAACCAACGCGACCGGTACATAGGATCATCGCCC
The DNA here is from genome assembly GCA_036873775.1 of Costaria costata. Taxonomy (NCBI): domain Eukaryota; class Phaeophyceae; order Laminariales; family Agaraceae; genus Costaria; species Costaria costata. Next base: position 10,392 of record JAYJME010002122.1, read on the forward strand.
GTTCGAGTCGTAATTTGTTTCTGGTTGTACTTCAAGGGTTGATCCAAGCCCGACATTTCAACCCTTTTTCCGATATTGTCCGAAGAAACAGTAAACGCATACCCGTAGGAAGTGTCATGGGCTGACACACTGAACCTCGTACGGACCGAACCAACCTCAAAAGTAAAATTTAACTCGGGCTGTATATTCTGTCGAGCTGACATACTGCACGTCATACGGATAAATTTCACCACCTAGGCAACTCCAACGATAGTTAGAACAAAAGGTTTGTCCGCGAAGATACCCCACTATCGAATAGGGAACCAACGCGGCCGGTATATATTCCCGTCGCCCGGTCGATTCGTAGGTATGTTCTGGTTGTACTTCAAGGGCTGATCCAAACCTCGTAATTTCAACAAGCTGTCCGATATAGTCCGAAGAAACTGTAAAAGCATACCAGGTACGTGGTACGTGTTGTCGCAATACACCCTCAAACGGATCGAAGCAACACCAATAGTCCAGCAGAACGGTGGGTCCGTGGAAAATACCCCGTCGATCTGTAGACCAACCACGCAAGCCGGTACACAACACCCATCGCCCGACGATTCCTTCTTTGTTTCCGGTTGTACTGTGACACAAGAGGGCGGCAGGGGGGAGGTTAACCTCCGACAATCCGAATAATTTATTATCTCTGGTATTGCCCGAACAAAACGTATGGTTTGATGGGTGGGGCTATTTTGTTCGGCAGATCATAGCCAATCTGAAGAGCGACGTCCGGCGCCGTTTCTTGTTCTTGTACAGCACGTATTCATCTTTTCTACGTATTCTTATATTTGTTTTGGCGACATGCATCCACTTGTGAATCTTGTTTGTATCGCTGTGCCAACAAAAACCAACGCACATACACACTCTAATTTGGAGAGAGGTGATGAGGCCCTTTTGTCTAGTGGCCTAAACGCACTAGTGTACATGAATTTTAGACCCCCCTACTCTAGCGCCAGACCCATGCTACGATAGAGGTCCACCATATTGTTCCTGAGGCTGTTCACTTTAGGAGCTCCATACCACAACCAAAAGCTGTTTTTGAGTAAACTGGAAGAGCAAACCGAGGAGCAAACCCATGTACTAGACATTTCGAAAAAATCCTATCACCAAACAAGTTTGACATTCGGACGATTTTGGGTTAAGAAGCCCCGTTATTCAGAAACAAAAAAGCCAAAACGTGCAACCTCTATCGTAGCACGCGTCGCCAGTCGTTTCTTCCCCGCTACTACCAGTGTTCAGAGGACAGTTCTTGTCAGACCGCAAGCACAGCTGTTTATTCCCGTCGTCACTGTAAGAGGAGAGTAAGCAGGGTTCTGAAAAGAAGCAAATGTTAAGTTACACGAAGGACTACGACTGTACCCACAAGGCTAGCGTTGACGGAGAGGTTATGTAGATGGTCCGTTCCAGTTCCAAACGTACAGTGTGTGTCTATGTGCGGGTGTGAATCCGGTCATGTATAAACATAGGCTGGAATATTCGGGCTAACCAAACCGTAGCTGGTTCAGGCCTTAGACTGGCCCCGTAGCGGTTCAAAATATACCAGTCCCAACGATTCAGGACGCAACTGTGGTGCTGGCTTGCAGAAGGATCAAGACCCAACCAGCTACCGGCCAGACGACTTACCCAGCGCAGCGCTGACCTGAAGAGTTCAGAGCATTGTTAGCACGTCCCACATACGAAACAAGAAGCTCCAGCCTATCCCACGTGCATGCGTCCCATTCCAGACAGCGTCGACCCTCCTTTCCTTGAGGTCAGCTGTTGGAGCTGACCAATCGATGGCTGAACCCGTTATTGGGCGGGCGTGGTCAAATATTTCTTCTAGTACACATTGCCCACGACACCTTCCACCGCTCGCCACTTTCACACCACCACCACTTGAGCGATCACATCATCCAGCCATTGTTGTGGTTCTTCACTTCATCGAACAATGGGTTATCTCGCTCTCCTGGCTACCATCTACGCCGTCACCCTCGGCACTTCCTCCGGTAAGAAGCATCTGGCAGTGTATGTCGTGTTGGCTTAGCTACTTACACTCCACCGTCATGCGAAACAACTGCCGTATTATCCCTCGGCGGTGATTTAGCTCTAAATGCGTTCATGGCACATGCTACGATAGGGGTGAACTTTTCTGTTTCGTACTATTCCTCGCTTGGGGTCCTCTGCACCTCATCCAAAACTCAACTTTCAAAAATATTGTAAGCTCAACCTGATGAGCCATGCCATGGCCTACCCGCGGAGTTGAGTACCGGTAGTTACCGGTACCTGGTAATGGTAATAATGCACATCCCTGATGTCCCTGTATACCCTATACTCGTACGATATTTTCCTTTTGTTAATAGTGTGACGTCCATTTTCGATTGTTCATCGAACCCAACGCTGCTCAACTTGAGTTTAGCAACCACCAGCCTGTTACTTTTATTTTAACGGGGGAGAATATACATTCCTTACCCCAAAGTGTTACCCCGCCGACACCACCGGGGTGCAGGGTGCGCGTAGCATATGGGATTGCGCCGCGAACGATATCACGCCCACCTCAATGTATCCACATTGATCGTCTGTTTAAAACAAATAACGATAAAATAATCCCCACGAGCTGAAGTCATTAACTAATCGTTATTATTGTATTTGGCATCCGACAATGTGCAGCAGCATGACCTTCACACTTCAATCGCCCCCAACTACTCACGGAATTCAATGTAAAAGAAAACCAAGGGAACCCCAAAGAAAAATGAATTGATTTCATCTACCCCCTCTCTATTACATATCGTCTCCTACAAAAACAAAAAAAATATTAAATCATACATATATACATCACATACTATAACTACTATTTATTAACTGTATACCTGGTACGCAATACCCACTATTGACAAGTACCAGGTACAAGTGGTAGTTCTTATCGAAGGAGGACTGTTTGTCCTAAATATCCAAGTTTTCCTTTTCGTTTTCGCTCGTTTTTTGTTTTTGTATTTCAACGTTTCCACTGTTTTTCTTGATTGTAATAATATTGGACTGTGAAGTGTTCGGGATAATTTCATTTTCCACGTTACTACACAACGCCTTCGTATTTCTAAACAACCTTTTCCCAAAATTCAAATTTTGTAATTTTGTAATTTTGGGAAAATATATTCTCCGAGATAAAAAAAACGCCCCAACACCCACACTGACATAATATACCGGTACCACAGGCATCGTTGTTGTTTTTTTTAACGTACCAGGTACAGCCGTAACTATCGTGTGCCTCGAAAGTGTAAACATAAAAAGATCTTAAATCAGTGATGTAGACCTCATGATTCATATAAATGTGTAGGCGTTGTACTCGTATCGTAAAATTTAACGTTGTTTGTTGCGCGTGATGCAGCGTAGATATCATACGAAGTATCGATGTTAAGCTGGAAGTAGGTGCACAAGAAGAGAGCTGTATATTTTGTGTGTGCACGTATTGAGAAGGAAAGGAGGAGCAAGGACCGCAAGTAGTATATTATTGATCGATGTTAGCCTGGATGCAGAGACAGACGAGAGTTACAAACTTATTCCTCAGGTTACCCTTTCTCGTTGGTTTCCCTTTTTTGGGGTTTTCTTCTTCTTGCTGGATTATTTATTTGCGAGTGATGGAGGCGTCGCTCATACTGCACACTGTCGGATGACAAAAAAAACGGGAGCACTAACAATCATGAAAATTCTAACCAGTCTTATAATTGTACGAGAGTTCAGGTGATGTGGCAACGGTTGCATCACAGATAGTTGCGAGTACCATTCCGCAGAACATAGTTTCTGAGGCTCTTTTTTGAGGATCTTAACATTAAGAGGAGCTCAATTCCCCACCCAAAACCTGTGACTCACGGGGAACAAAATGGAAGGGGCAACCCCGACCAAAACTTCCATGGTCCGTGGGTAGGTTTATGGAATGGATCGTGTAGAGGCTCTGTCTCTGTGAAGAGAGATGGCAGAGGTGGCACCGAAGTGTCTGTGAAGATCACTTGTGAAGAAGAAGAA